>JAQFZC010006686.1:0-12189 GCA_034695205.1 Dicyrtoma fusca
TTGTAACTCAACTTTCTCTTTCACTCTCAGAACCTCACACGGCCTTCATATGGGTAAATAAACTTTTCCTCAACATTTAATCCATTCAATATTCCCTCACCGTATCTCCTTAAGACAAAAAATTGACTCCAAAAATATGCAGGTACGTCTACCTGGCCAATACAAAATACTGGTGAAGATTAGAGAGAAAGTCTGTACACAACGTATGGAAAAACAAATCGAATCGAGCAGTTGGCAAAATACCTGTAAAAAATTGTAAAAAATGTAGTTTTAAAAAGATGAATATTTAAAATAATAGATTCCTTACAATGTACAACATACCTATGTACAATAAAACGTTAAACTGTAACACTTGCTTTCAAAACTACCAATTTCAGTAAAAATGTATTTCGAAAAGTAGCTTTTAAAAAAGTTATTTCAAAATTTCCAGTTTATGTGAAAATGTTCATTTTTAAAAGAGTATTGTACTTTATAAATACCACCGGATTAAAATTTCCCCCTATTTTCTGAAAAATTACTTTTCAAAACGATCTAGTTTGAAAAATCGTTTTTCAAAACTTCCATTTGAAAAAAAAATCTCAAACTTGAAAACTTGCTTGATGAAAATATTTACCAATTTGTTTAAGAATGTATAATAAGAACTCCCTTTTTTCAAGTGACTTTGATTCTTTTCGTTTCCGTATTTAAAAGTAGATCAATGTTTTTTAGGCTGTATATCAAATTCCTCAATCTTTTGACACCCTTGTACCAGAAAATTCAAACATGACCAAAGAAAAGCTACTTATTTTACATACAGATAGCTTCCATGGAATAATACTTGATTCTAGTAATGAAGCACCAATTCATACCGAGGCTTCATTAATACATGTATACTTCATTCCAAGAAGATTACCACGTAGACACACACGCAAAAACACTATACACTGCAGAAGTACCTACGCATCAGTTATTATTGCTTTGTGGGGTTTATAAATCCGCGTGTTAATTAGTTTGCTCTAATGAAGTGTGGGGCGTGGAACACTGACAGTAATAATATTGATCTCATTACATTTGATTACATGGAAGGACGCATAGGACAGATACCACCGTCTGCCGTCTGACAGGGACACAGGATTGACTCAATAAAATAAAAATAGAAATAAAACAAAGCTTTCTCCAGCTCAATGGGATTTTGCATTATTTACATTAAGCTAAGAAGCCGAGCCCTGTCAACGTAACGTCACGCAGTTTTAGTTTCCAGCTTATTTGAGCAGAATAGGGTTGGGATGCCAATCAAAATCTGTGTGGCTAATTTGAAACTATAGAACTTGTTTTGTTAAACCCTTGTCTGAACAAACCCTGTCAGATCAAGAGAACAAATTAACAAAATGTTCCTCAAAAAATATAAACAGAAAGTGCTTCTAGCCAAAAGTGTGTGAATAATGTAAGTTTCAAATTAAAGATTGTCATAATATTGACAAGCAATTAAGAATTGTTAATTTCTAACCCTCCAACTATGCATTGTAGTCTCATAGTATGTAATTAGCTTAGGGGCTGTGCATAAATGACGTTTGCAAGTCTCTAGCTAAAAAATACAAACTATAAAGGGGAAATGGGTTGAAAATTTTAAAGAAATGCTCACGTCGTTTATGGACAGTCCCTTAGTAACAAAGAGGGAAGAGCAGAATGAATGATGCCTTGTAATAATGGGAAGTGGATGGCACACACACGTGGGTGGAGTTGACTGGGCGTTCCATTGGGACACATAAGTAGACATATTTTATTTAGAATGTGTCTGATTGACTGAACAAACTAACTGCAAGTTGGGACAAGTTAAACATGGCCCTACCTTAGTTGGTTAATATTAGACACGTAGGTACCTTTGTGGGATTGTTTGTGAAGAAGCAAAGTGAGCTATTTACACTACAACAATTGTACAACTTTGAGGTTGTATTGTAGCAGCCCAGCGATTGTGCTTTTTAAGGTTCATACACAGCTCAAATAAAAATTAGGTTACTTTGAAAAACTGCAAAATATACTATTTGCAGGATTTTGCAAAAGATTCTGAGTGTATGGACTTGACAATTTATAAAATGTCAAATTAAAGCTTGTTAGTGAACATTTGCGAAAACGGATATTTGCATGTTTTCGAAAAAGTGCAAAATGTGACCTCGGCATGTTTTCAAAAAGTAATGTTTGCATGTTTTCCAAAAGGTGCGGAAAGGGCAATGGAAATTTGCATGTTTTCAACAAAGAGCAAAAAGTGCTATTTGTATCCCCTCGGAAAGGTGCAAAGTGTGTTACATGCATGATTTTAAAGAAGTGCATAATACGCTGTTTGTACGCTTTTAAAAGGGGCAAAGTGTGACATTTATATGTTTTTGAAATTGTTTAAAAGGTTCAAATCTTCTGTTTAAAAAAACACCAAAAGTGCTTTCTTTGCCCTTTTTTGAAAAGTTATACACAGGAGTTTTGAATACTTTGTAAAAAAGCAAAATTCAGTATTTATGTGTTATCAAAATGGTGCAAAATATCCCGTTGGTTTTCTGTTTTAAAATATTGCAAAGAGATACTACTACACTTCTTTATGAACGTTCAATATAGCGTTATGTTTGTTTAAAATAAGTTTTTTAACCTATTCGCAACTGGGGAACCATAGAAAGAATACTTTACCAAAGTGTTTAATTCTACAAATTAAAACGGTCAAAACTGGTAAATGACACTTTTTCAAAACGGTCAAAACTAGTAAATAACACTTTTTCAAAATGGTCAAAACTAGTAAATAACACTTTTTCAAAATGGTCAAAACTGGTAAATGACACTTTTTCAAAATGGTCAAAACTAGTAAATAACACTTTTCCAAAATGGTCAAAACTAGTAAATAACACTTTTGCAAAAAGGTCAAAACTAGTAAGTAACACTTGTAAAAGGTCAGAAAAGTAGAAATTACGGTTTTCAAAAACATTCAAAACTAAGTATACTACCGTTTCGAAAAGATTAACTAAACGTAAACGAACAATAAATACTGATGTCTTGTTTTGCGTCTTCAGTATCCGTATTCCTTATAAAATAGCACATGAGATCTCAAATCAAAGGGATCTTTCCTTGTACACCTTCCTTGTGCCTCTCAATTGTCACTGGAAATGAAGGAGAGCCTAATGAAGAAAGGTAGAAGGAGGGACTTGATGGGGTGGGTGGAAAGATGAGGAAGCTTCTATCCTTTGGCGTGTGTGATGATTAGGATCGGGATAGGAAGTAAGTGAATGTGTGTGCTCTGAGCTGTGAAGATGAGAAAGAGAAGAGAGTTGAGGTGGAAGATGAGAAAATATATTCATGATTTAATTGCACCACAGAAGACAATAATAATAACAGTCATGTGGCCACCATTTCTTTCCCGCTTTTACCGACCCATTCAAACATCTCAGGAGGCAGGCAGAGCAGATGGAAAGCAACCAGCAGAGAAACCACATGAAATAGCCATACACAATTGACACGCAGTGTCCCTTAGGAGGCAAAACAGCACATTTATAAACAATATTAAACACGAAAATACAAGTTTGTAATTAGCATTTCTGGTCATAGCATGTTTTGCACCTTCTAATTCTACGTTTCGTGATATTGTCAAAAACATATTATGCAATTAGACTATTTTGCAACTTTCAAAAAAATAGTATTAGGAGCTTTTACATCTTTTGAAAATCATGTAAATAGTACACTTTACATCCTAATACTGGAAGACTTGTAGCGCACATTTTCAAAAACACGCAAATAACTCATTTTGCATATTTTCAAAACATGCCTATAACTTATTTTGCATATTTTCAAAACATGTCAATAACTTATTTTTCATTTTTTTAAAACATGCCAATAACGCATTTTGCATCTTTTCTAAACATACAAATAGAGCATTTTGCATCTTTTCATTTGCAACCGACACATTTTGCACCTTTTCAAAACACGCCAATAAAGCATTGTGCTCCTTTTCAAAGCATGTAAAATAGCACACTTTGCACCTTTTTAAAAGCAGGTAAATATGACATTTTGCACTTTTTCAAAATCACGTAGTTATAAAGTTGTGCACCTTTTCAAAACATCCAAATAACGATTTTTGCAGCTCATCAAAAATGTAGGTAAATGTACTACATACAAGGTCTTTCTTTTTCAAAGGCATATAAGCCTGTAACTTTGAAGCCATTCAAACAGAAGCAAATCTTAAACATTCTTGCTTTCTTTTCGGAATGTGTCATTTAAATATTTGCAATTTTTTTCAAGCTTAAAAATGGTGAGCGACGGCTCTTATTTTCTTTTCAAAAAAAAAGGTTATTCATTCCGCCACTGGATAAACAAGAGATAGGCCATTTTGTTCCTTAAGCCAGAAACGCTATAATTGAAGGAATGAAGTTAGTAGTGTTGATAGAAAGGGGAAAAGGGAGAAAGTCAGAAAGAGAAAGTAGGAGATGTGAGATGTGGTAATGTAGGGCGAAGGAGAGAGGATGACGAAAGTCCAATTCTTCCGTTCCTTCATTTGACTTTCTCCTTCAGACACAATCTCCCCTTTCACTTCTCTCTTTCTCTCCCTTGTCTCTTGTCTCTCCTTACTTTTCCTAATTACTTCTCATTTAGTATTCCATTAGACTCCCAGAGTCAACCTCTCATGTACATGCCACTCTTTTCTACGTCATTGTAGTGCAAATATCTTCTTCTTCTTTCCACTCACTCAAGCAGCGGCGACACAGATTACAATTTCTCTAGTTGCATAAGCAAAGTAGTTAAATATTACAGAAGTAAAACGAATAACTGATAATTTAAAAAATCTAGGGGCAATGGAAATATCGTTTTCAGAAACTGCAGCTATAATTTAAAAATTTTGCTTTCTAGTTTGTAACCTTTTCGGAACCGGGAGACAAGGGAAAGGATTCTGAACAAAAGTGGTTTTTCAACAAATTAAATTTTTTAAAAAGGTCACTGAAAGAAATTATGAACATTTTCAAAACCAAATCTATTGACAGGCACTTCTAAAGGGTAAAAATAAGAAGGTTGTTTTCAAAAAGGGTCAAACCTAGAAATTAACGTATTCAACAAGCATCAAAACTAGAAACTAACGTTTTAAAAAAGCATCCAAACTAGAAAGTAACGTTTTCAAAAAGCATCAAAACTAGAAACTGACGTTTTCAAAAAGCATCAAAACTAGAAACTAACGTTTTCAAAAAGCACCAAAACTAGAAACTAACATTTTCAAAAAGCATTAAAACTAGGAAGTAACGTTTTCAAAAAGCATCAAAACTAGAAACTAAAGTTTTCAAAAAGCATCAAAACTAGAAACTAACGTTTTCAAAAAGCATCAAAACTAGAAACTAACGTTGTCAGAAAGGTCAAAAAAAATATTAATCACGTTTTCAGAACGCCTAAAATTAGAAATCAGTGTTTTAAAACAGGGTCAAAACTAAAATTTAAAGTTTTTGAAAAGTTGAAAACAAGGAATTGACGTTTTCCAAAAAGTACAACTAGACATTTTACCGTTTTGAAAAGGCTAAAAGAATCAATGCCTATACAGTCAGAATTCCTAGTTACGAGGCTGTGCTCAAGTTTGGCCATTTCTTGTGATTTTCTATTTGCATGTCCCTCTGTGTTTTGTCTCTGGTCTTTTGACTGCCGCTTCTCCTATTTAGTGCTTCGCTCACTTTCTCTCAAACTTTCTCTCTCCCTCCAACTTGGGATTTGCCACTCTCATTACATGCTCAGCGTCTCTATTCTATCCCTGTGCATGTATTACTGTGTGGATAGAGATAGAGACACAGATAAGTTGTTGAGGGTAAGTGACAGAGATCATAGAGCGGACTGTGAAAGACATATTATGGGCAATTAGACGCATTTATAATCCCAGTGCATGTGTTCATCCCACCACGTCCAGCAAGGCAGACAGACATACAGACGACCACTAATTCTTATATTAGCAAGGAAAGAGAGACAGAAAGTTGTGAAGCTGACTGTAAGTCGAGAATGATCTTGTGAGATGAGGCGGTAGCTGAAGGAAAACAAGAACACCTTTAACTGTTAGTGTGGAGAGTCTCTAGAGGGATCTCCTTCTTTCCCTTCCTTCTGGTTCTGCAAAAATTATGGGGGCCGTCCACAAATTACGTAAGATTGACAGCTATAGCAAAGGCGACTTTTTAGAGGTGACGTACATGTGTGCCAGAGCAGTGCAGTAGTGGGGGCTTAGGTTCAAAATGTGGTATCTCTACATTTTACATGCTTTCATAACGAATCACAATTTTTTTAAATGGGTAGAAAGTAGTAAAAGCAGCTTAAAAAGGTGAAAAAGGCCACAATTACCTTTGAATGCGAAAAAAAGTCAACAACTGGCTGCTTTTGAAAAGGTGCAAAATGCCATATTTACTGCTTTTGAAAAGGTGCAAAATGCCATATTTACTGCTTTTCAAAAAGTGCAGCATGCCATATTTTATATTTACTGCTTTTGAAAAGTGCAAAATATTAAAATCACCTGCTCTTCAAAAAGGGCAAAATATCACAATTACCTGCTTTTGAAAAGTGCAAAATATTAAAATCAACTGCTTTTGAAAAAGTGCAAAATTTCAGAATTACTTGCTTTTAAAAAGTGCAAAATGTTAAAACTATCAGCTATTGAAAAAGTTCGAAATGTTAAAATCACCTGCTTTCGAAAAAGTGCAACAATGTCATAATTACCTGCTTTTGAAAAGGTGCAAACTAATAATGAATCACCTTTGAAAAAGTGCAAAACGTTATCATTACACCCTTTTTAAAAAGTGTAAATTTCAAAATTACCTGCTTTTGAAAAGTTGCAAACTAGAATAAAGAACCATCTTTGAAAAAGTGCAACATATTATAACTACCTACCCCCTTTTTGAAAAAATGTAAAATGTAAAAATTACCTGCTTTTGAAAAGTTGCAAACTAATATAATGAAATACCTTTGAAAAAGTTCGAAATGTTAAAATCACCTGCTTTTGTAAAAGTGCAAAAATGTCATAATTACCTGCTTTTGAAAAGTTGCAAACTAACATAAAGAACCATCTTTAAAAAAGTGCAAAATTTTATAATTACACCCTTTTTAAAAAGTGTAAAAAGTAAAAATTACCGGATTCCGAAAAGATGCAAAATTTCTTAAGTACATATCTGCTTTTGAAAGGGACAATATATTACTTTTAAATACTTTACAAAAAGCATGATGGCTGTTCTGGACGTCGTTTGTGAATGCCCCTAAACGGCGAGAGGCTCAGTGAAGGTAATCCCCCTTAATTTGGGAGTGTGTGATGGGTCAGTGGAGGACTTGTGGACATGGTGGAGAGGATTAGTGAGGCTGAGCTGGGGAAGGAACTCATGGATTTGTTGAGACTTGAGAGAAAGCTCAATATTTCCTTATGACTCCTCACCACACAATCCCATTACGGATCTCAGGTCCTCATCCCCCGTTTACGATAATGCCCCCAACATCTTCTTCCCTTAACTTCCCTCGTTTCCACAACTATAACACTAAAAGAGGCCTGTAAACAGGAGAGTTGGAGCACCCAATGCAATGACGCCAACATCTTCCCTCACGTATCCAGGGCCTATTTTAAGCAAATTTAACTGAGTGCCAAATGGAAGAAAAGAGCAATTTTGAGCTCAAAGGAGGAATTTTGAAAAAGGGCAATTTTTGGCTCGAAAAGGGTTTTTTTTAAAGTATGCTCAAAAAAGGGCCAATTCACTGGGTGCCAATTCAAAGGCTGCGTGGCATTATGGCACCCAGTTAACATGTTGAAATAGGCCCTGCACGTATCTTCAACCTTCTTTTTCATTCACTTCCTCACCAGAGCTTCTGTCATTCTTACACTCCAAAGCATCTCTAATGCCAACCAGCTTTGCATTACACAATACTTCCCAGAAGATGCAGTTTCACCAATTGTTCCACTATTATGTCAAATTCAAGGATTTTAACCTTTTCGAAACGGTAATATAACTAGTTTAGCACATTTTAGAAAATGTGTCTGTCATAATTTGAAGTTTTTGAAAATGTCAACTACTACTTTTGAATGTTTTTGGTATGTGTATTATTCAGTTTTGACCCTTTTGAAAATGTTAGTAAACGGTTTTGCATGTTTTTAAAAAGTGTAATATCCATTTTCGACTTGTTTTAAAATGTTAGTAAGTAGTTTTAAATGGCTTTTAAAAAAGTAATTCCCAGTTTTGACCATTTTAAAAGGATTATTAAGTGTTTTTGAATGTTTTTGAAAAGTGTGGTTTCCTGTTTTGACTTTGTAATGAAAGTGTTCGTCACTGGTTTTGAATGATTTTGAAAAATTTACTTACCAGTTTTGATCTGTTTGAAAGTGTTAGTCAGTAGTTTTCAATGTTTTTGAAAGTGTAGTTTACAGTTTCGACCTTCTTAAAAGAGTTATTCACTGGTTTTAAAAGTTTTTGAAATGTACGATTTTTAGTGTTGAAGCTTTTGAAAGTGTAAATGTTTTGTATTGCACCTTTTGAAAATGTTTATTATTAGTTTTGACTATTTTGAAAAGTGTATTTGTGGTATACATGTGTCAGTTTCGAAAAGGTTATCTTATTTTATTTTGACTTTCCTTTCCCTATTGCTTTCTCTTTCATTCATTTTGCCTTGAAATGTATCCTTTTAAAAAGGTCTTTCTCCGTAGAGTTTGAGATTTTAAAACACAATTTATGTTTTTTATTTATAAATTCAATCAAAATCGCATCCAACACAAGGGACGGAGAAAGCACACCTTTCGTAAATCTCTTGAATAACATGCCTTCTTAGAAATCTCTCTCGTACTGCTTGGGGTTCTTTTGGAATTAGGTTTTAAGGATTTTCGTCAAGTCAAAGTCAAAGTCAATGCCAAAGAAAGTCATTTGAGGTGTGAAGAGAGAAAGCTAGAAAGCAAGGGGAAACTTTGGCTCAATTAAAATGCCTCATGGCCATAATGAAGCGGAAATGAAGTCATTAAAATCCGGAAATAAGCAATATTTCTCTCTCATCCTTGACATTTTTCATATCCTTGTCCTTCGCCAGTAATAGCCCAATAACTTTCACCAACTTCTTGACTGACTGTCTATACAGGTATGAGGAAATCTTCCCACTTTCTCCGCACTTTCTCTATTGCTCTACATTACGCGTCCCATATATTATCCCAAGCACGGCTTAAGAAGCTAAATTGCTCGCGTTAGTCCCACAATATCCACGGGTACAATGTGGAGCTATGTATATATGCACATGCTTACTAAGCTCATATAGTGAAAGCATCTATACCTATACTACTCACTATACTTCCACTTGCACCCTACCATTCTGAAATTTTGATTCTAACTTGTCTAATTATTCACCGATTACTTTTTAAACGGTTACGTTGGGACATTTCGACTGGAGAAAGTCCCAAAATCAAAATTTTTTAAAAACGACCAAAACTTTGAACACCAGATTTTGATCAAATTATCAAGCACATTTACAATTTTGCGAAGAAAGTTTTTTAAAATGTTCAAAATGTGTAAACAAAATTTATAAAACGTTACTACTCAGAATACCAGTTCAAAACTGTCCTGTTTCTTTTTAAAAAGGCGTACAGAAAGTGTGTTTTCCCGCTTCAGCAAGGCCTTAAATATGTGTCGAGAACTTTCCCAAACGTACAGATAAGACAGACGGAGGACAGAGAAAGCATTACTATGCATGCAATGAAAGAAGAGAAAGAGATGTATATCTGATCTTGTACTTGGAGAAAGTGAGAGGCGCGAAGCTGGTGCTGGTGTTGAATTTGAGTAGAAAAAGAGTGACTGGGAATTGTTTGGGGTGGTGGTTGAGGGGAGGCTTTAGTAGGCAACTGGTGTCAGAGCCATTTCTCTAGTGCCTTGTAAAACATGAGTGGGAAGTGGAAGGAGTTATCCCAGAGGATCAGCGTCCCTCCAAAAGTCCCAGCAGGATACTCACTCCACTTTTCTCTCTCTTTCTCTCTCTCTCTCTCTCTCGTCCCATTTCATGCATTATGCAACCAACTATTTCATTTCCAACACACGTTTGAGGTTTTTCTCTTTTCAAGTAAAACCTTCTTCAACACCCAAAAACCTTCCATATAGTCGACTGCTTAGTCACAGAATCCCAATCGTCCTCTTTTTTATATTCGTCAAGTCCGCTACTTTCTACTTTCACCGCGACTGGAGTAAATCAGTCCTTGTCCTCATCTTAGAGCTCATCCGTCGGCCACTGTATCACTCGAACACTAGCGATAAGATAGAAAGAAAGTACCCACTTAGAGAAAGCAGAAATAGCAACCTTTTTGTCAGAATTGTAAGGCCATCAATCTGCCTTTTTTTGAAAATCTGAAACGATGTGTAGTTTAAAAATTCACACTAAGTATTTAAAACATTCTTTACAAAACGACAAGTTTTTGAAGCACTATTTCGAAAGCCAGTTTATTTGAAAACAATTTTGGGAAACGACGAGTTTTTGAAACACTATTTCGAAATTTGCCAGTTTATTTGAAAACAATTTTAAGAAACGACGAGGTTTTAAAATATATTTTTAAGTTGTTCGGTTTATTTGAACACAATCTTTAAGGAACGATAGAATTTTAGAAAGAATCTTTCTCTCTTTTTTCGAACCTATATTTATGTAAAAATGTACTTTTAAAACGAAAGCACTTTTTAGCGAGCGTTTCAAAATTGCTCCTCAAAATAATGTTTTAACGAATTCTTCTTTTGAAATACCACTTTTTTTTCCAAGTTTCTAGTTTTTTTTTAAACTTTGGGCACTTGCAAAATAAACAGTTTTTCGAAATTCCCACAGTTGGAAAAGGCTTTTCGAGAAAAATGACAAATTTTTGAAAAACCCAAATTTTAAGAATTGCAATTTCCTCACAAATACACTGTTAAAAGGACTGTCATTTATACAGCATTTTAAAAACAATCGATACAAAATTAGTCCAGAAATATTCTCATAAGCCTACACGAGGCTATAAGTAGAGTGCAGACAGCTTTTTAAAATGTTAATGAATGTTGGCATGCACCCCATTGGCACACTCTTACAGAAAACACACATGTGTTTCTACGTCAGGCGGTCAGAAGGAAACTAAATAATTTTTAGGCCATCAACTGACAGGCTAGTGAGACATATAATTGACGTCAGAGCCACTATTACCATCATCTTCCTTCTGTCTCCTGTCCACTTGAGCTCTGCATTAGTAAATGACCCTCAAGATTCTATCCACTAGAGAAAAGGCTCATTTTAAATTGAGGGAAGCTTACGTTAGATTTGACTTGAAACCCACTCCTCCCATTGCCAGACCGATTACGATTCTAGTAGATTTACCAACAAGGCAGTCAGCCAGCCGTGTACAAAGTAGAGCTAGAAAAGCATCCTTAGATACATAAGTATAGCCTTGGCCAGGTGCATTGGAAAAGTAGTAGTGGGGCCAAGTCGAAGGGGGAAATAAGAAATTGGTCAGAAATCTAGTGAATAATACAAGTGAGAGGAGAGTTGATAGGAACTCATTGTCGTCTCATAATAGACCAGAAGACACGACATGGGAAATGTTTGGACTTTTTTCTTTCTGAAAAAAGAAAGGCAAGGACAAAACAAATCCAAACAAAACTTTAGAAATGCTTTCCCTTCACTTTCTCTACTGCTATCACTGTGTGCTTTCTCCGTATACTTATGTATACCTGCCCAGTCAGCCAGCCAGTAGTAGTGAGTAGTGGGGAGCATAAGCACTTACTCGTCCAAATCAGTTACCTTGTCTCTCTCTCTCTCTTGTTGTCCTTTTTCTACAGAGGAAAGGAAGCTATGTATACGTGTCTTACAAATTCAGGGCCTGCCTTCCGTCAATTTGGTAGGCTCACAAGTCGACTGTCTCCCATGCATTTGTCACAGTTTCCAACTTTAGCTAGCCCAAAACGCAAACAATACTACTAAGTTTTATTTTGAAATTTTAATCGACAAAAAAAACTTAAATTCAAAACGCTGATACTTTAGACATTCACCTATGCAGAACTAGTAAACCATGGAAGAAATGCTGTGACAAAGCTCGTTTATTCTAATAACTAACTTTTTAAAAAAGGTCAAAACTGGACATTAAAGTTTTTGAAAGCATCCCAAACAAGAAGTTAACACTGTCAAACCACACCAGTGTGGCTGAGTGGTGGATGGTTCCACGTCCTCAATATGGTTACTGTGGGGTACAGCGGTTCAATT
>JAQFZC010006687.1:0-12187 GCA_034695205.1 Dicyrtoma fusca
CCATCTGGCCTCTGCCAATTCTTGGCAAGCCGACTGATTCGGTTAGTCTCTATGATCTGCTCACTCCTTCCTTTACAAAGTCAAGTGAATGTTGCTTCTACTATCGTAAAAATTTCACAGTTCTTGCTCAAAAAGATTTCATAAAACGTTTTTGAAGTTTTAAACGTTGATTGTTTGTAGAAGTGTTTGCTCCAAAATCAAATTTAGGGCAGATTTGGAAGTCTAAAAATTGTCTTTGTTGTCAAAACGTATATAAATCGATAGCACAGCCCAATGTTCCATCTACCTGCTTAAAAATGAATTGTCACGTGTATACTGTGTAAAATGTATACTGGTTTGGATATCGTAAAATTACATTTGTTGTTAAATATTATGTAAGTTGATGGTTTTCAACGAAGTGTTCCTCTAGTATCTTCAGAATGACTTACCACATGCGTAAAAAAGTATTCTAAGGCTGTTTGGATGGCATTAAAATGGGCTTTGTTAAGAAAAAGTATACACATTGATAGCAAATTTCAAGTACATGTACCTTTTACAATCGTGAACATGACTCGGAATATGTCCAAACTGAGAATTGTAAGGTATTTTGCTGTCTTTTAAAAAAAAGTATATAAATCGATAATCAAATTCATTTAAATGGCCCTTTATGGTCTTAAAAATGACTCACAACCTGCTTAAAATGGCACCTAAATGCTGGTCATAAAATTGCTGTTACCGATGCTTTAAACCCCAAGATTCGCATTCCAGTGAACGCTCTCTTAAGTCTTAAAAATTATCGAGTTGATGTTTAATATGTCTTAAAATTGCCCCGTGAAACTTTATGAAAATTGATAGTCAAATTCAACTAGGACTCCCTCTGTTGGCATAAAAATAACTCTCAAATGCCTAAAATGGCACCAAAAAGATGTTTTGAATATCTTAAAATGGCATTACTCAAACAAAATTATAAAAGTCAATAGGAAAATTCTGAATGCTTCCTCTACAGTCCAATTACTCGCGTAAAATGTCACTTTAAGGATGCTTTTAAAGTCGTAAAAAATTATAAGATGGATGGCAGAACACCCATGATGGTGGACCCTCCTCAGTCTTCGTCAATGATCTTGGCCGCATCGGACACCACCACCCCGACCAACCTCAACCCACGTGAAACAAATAGTGGAGGCCGCGCAATCACTGGAGACAATTACAGGCCGCTAATACGAGCTTCGCGGAGAGGCTCAAATAGGTTTGGAACCAGGCTCCGTCGTCGGAGACACGGTACGTTTGGCAATATATATATATATATCGTATATACGTTGGTCGGACGGCCGGTTGATACCCGCAAGTAAAAATCATACCTGAACGTGACATTCATACCCGAACGTAACAAAGTGAAACTCGACAAGACATGGCAAGGGAGTAGAAAAGTGCATAATTATGACGGTGTATAGAAAGTGGGCATGGCGCGCACGAGTAATACAGGCGAAAATAGATCCATCACCGTTGTGGGAACGGTAGCAAACTTTTTAACGGAGGACTCATACATTTTCCGCTTCTAGCCATCGACGAGCCAGAATCCGCGGGTCGATTGGGCTCCATCGGGGTGCCACAAGACAGACATCATTACGGGATCTTTTTGCTTTATATATATCCTCTCCAAAGGGTAAGTGAAAAAGTGGGGTTAAGGGTTTACGCGGATAGGAGTGGAACACTAGGTTCAACACCTGGATTGGAACGGTAAGCTACGTTTTTCCGGGAGAACGCCACCGTGGTAAAATGTTATCCTTTGACCTTTCATCGACGAGCCAGAATGCTCCACCGGTGTTTCAGTTGAGATGGCACAAAACGATGGTTTTTCAATTTTTTTGGAAGTTTTTCAAATTGTTTCTTAAAAATACATACCACTACTGTTTGCGCCGTAAAAACTTGTACCGTAAAGACCCAAATAGTGCCCCCGGGCACTATTTCAAACTTCAAGCCAAGAGGCCCGGGGCACAATTAGAGACCCGGGCACAAATAGGGACCCGTCCCGGACATTATTAGAGAGGGCAATATAGTTCGCGCTCAGACCCCGGGCACAATTAGAGACCCGGGCACAATTTGGGTCTTTACGGTACCATACGAAATAATCATATCAGCTTGCCCCAAAATAGGCTTAACGTGGTATGGTATTCAAATGTGATCGATTGGTATTAAGGACTGTAGTATGGGCCAGAGGCCAAAACATGCTGAATCCATTATTGTATATACTAAAAGTAAGGAATGAACAGACTAAGAATAAACTACCAGTACTCTGCTCTGTTACGTATGATTAGATAAGCAGTCAAATAATTATAGCACAGTACTTGGATTTAATTCACGTGCTTTCCTTACCAAATATTAATCAAACACAATTTCACACGAGCTACCCTGCAATTATTTTTGCGATTTTAGCTTTAAAACTCCATCGAACGCTTACAGTTCAAAAGTATAGTTTTCTTTTAATACCGCATTTCGAAAAATGAATAAAATGTACAATTTCAGGAACAAACTCCCCCAGTGGATGTTATGCATAATCGTCGCTTAAGAAGCAAAATGATGCACATCCAATTTCGACTAAACGCAAAGTGATGTATTCCCAGAAACTTTTAAAAGCAAAATGTTGCATATCCATGCGCGTGTTTTGGATGTATGCATTACTTTGCTTTTAGCCAAAATTGAATGTGCATCATTTTGCTTCTTTTCTTAAGCGACGATGACAATATGGATGAACAATACTAGGTACATACCTATATATAATTATACAAATAAAGGAGTTTAGTTTATTTAGTTTTAGTTACGATTTATAGCCAAGTGGCTGTTACAGAACTTTGTATATACATATAATTGAGTTCCGATTAATAAATAACTGCCAACGCCAACTGGTATTACGGAACATCTTCATCTTGTTTTGCAATACGAGCCTCATCCATGCATCTCCCATTATCTATAACTGTGCAATATATGTATTATGTATATCAACGGCCACTGACCCGCATCATTGAAACGAAATACTAGCATTAGGGCTGTCACTGTCACCTCGACCTCGACCAAGCCAACTTTCTTTGAGTTATGTACTAGGAATATATAAAGCTTACTAATTGCTATAGAGCACCTTGTCAGGCTCGGCGCCCTGATGAGAACATCGGTTTTTAACTATTAGAAAAATGGACTAGGTTTTTTTATGATGGGTTTCAGATAGGTTCCTTTGGTAGAGTATACACCAATATGTCTATATATCCCATTTTTGCAGCCGAGCTTTTTGGTTATTTACCTAGGTACTTATCTTATTGATTATTAATACTGTTAAATACGCTTTTTTAAAAATCAGTTATGCTTTTATGAAGGCTCAAGAATACTACATTACCCTATACTAGGTACATACCTTAAGACTTTACTAAGCTGCTATTCTATTAATGCTTACATTGGCAGTTGCGACGACGTCCTTTATTTAGCAATTCATCAACAACTGAGGTTGAAAATTTTCATTGAGCTTTTTTGAAAATATGTGCTTTTGAAATTTATTTTTGTGGAAAAAGTCAAAGCCATAGGTTTCTCTACTTGTAAATAAGCTTTAATTGGGCTATTTTATGGTCTCATTACATACTTAATTAATTGCTTATAAACACTAACGGTCATGACATGACGGTATAGCCGTGCATTTGCCGATCTCATTCTGCTTTTTAAAATAATTCAATAATTCCTTGACAAACCGATTCTACATTCTGCCACAAGTTTACAAACCTTGAAAGTTGAAACCAGTATGATTACGCTTTTGACGCTTTTTCTTAGGCATTAAGTATTTATTTAATAAGCGGAGACGGGTTAAGGAGGTTGTGAGATGAGAATGAAATATTGGGTGAGATCAAGCGAGACAAGGACAGTGCTGTGAAGCTTGCAGTAAAATTCTGTAAAATGTGCAACTTCAGGAGCCTATTCCACTTGAGAGAAAACGAAAAAACTAAAATCTGCCCCGCTGCAGAAGAATAGGTTGCGAACGAATGAAATAAGAAAGTTGAGCAGTGAGCCAGAGAAAACTCCCGCTCTGGCGCTGGGACTGCAGAAAACCAGTTGTGAACGAAAATAAGAATTGAAGTGAATTTCGTGCCTCTGCACTACATACTCCGCAGAGGAAGGAAGTTTGTATTTGCTCTGTTTGCACATGTTGGCGTGGAATAATAAAGGAAGGAATAATATAGGTAGGTATACGGAGCGATTCGTGTGCAAGCTTCACAGCACTGTTAAGGAGGTTGCGTAGTGAGATGCGAATGAAATATTGAGGTGAGCGGATGCGGGAGAGACGGTGGGAGGCATCTGGCGTTGGAGCTGCGTTGGTTGGCGCGGGTAGTGAAGGGGGCAGTCGAGGCGAGGCAAAGTGTGGCGGAGTGGAGGAGCGATGGACGGCATGAATGGTTTGCTGAGTGTCTGTCAACTTTTTCACTTGCCTCGCTGACTCACGTCTTCTTTGAAGCGGTGCTGCAGCATTTCTCTCCATTCAATCCAATGCACTCAACTTTCCCACTCGGCACGGACTGCAACCAATCCTTCTCACTAACAGACACACTTTGTCACTTTAATTCCAATTAAGAAAGTCAATTAGATTCAATAAAGGGAGCATAGTTGAGTGGTCACCATGGCCAGGAAGAAGGATAGTGTGGACAATGGTGCGGACTCCAAGAATGACCCGGAGCCAGACTTTTCCGACCCAGAAGGTTACGTGGACGACATTGCCGACGAAGGTTAGTCCATTTCCATCCGTACATTTTCTTTCCTTCATCTTAAATACACGGCACGGTCTCGGCCAACGGCATGGTTCAAACATACGTCCACCTTAATCATTCACAGAGATGTGGTGCAGTTAGCTAAATGTGGATCCATGAAATCTCAGGATTAATCCCCATCCATCCCCATTCATTGTCGGCCTGATCATGATCATTCGCCTCATTTTATCATTATATAATATAAGCCGTGTAGGTAATAGCCGGTATCATTGCTGGGTTTTTGTGGCCAAGTGACTATGCTGCTGCTCTGCATCCGAACCTTGAACTGTTAAATAGTTGAAATTAAAAGGGTATGTTGTAATTTGTAATTATGCGATGTATTATCAATGACCGGCTCAACCATGATTTGGGATGGCATTACGTTTTTGAAATTAGATTACTGAATGTTCCAGTTGAAACGTATTTATTAGTGTGCGGCATCGTGATCGTGTGTCGTATCGAATTCGAGGTTATTGAGATATTTTTTGTGTTTTGTAAAACTTGTTTGTTGTTTCTGTTCATTGATGCATTAAGATAAATGCTTGAACTTTGATATTTATAGTGAGGGACGAGGGTGAGAGAAATGTTAAGCTATAATTGTAGGTATGTTGGTTGTGTCAAACAATTGGAGAAAGGCGAAAGGTATGAAGGGAGCAGCTGCTTTGACAGATAATAGGACCTAGTAGATATTAGGATTAGGACCATCATTTTGTAGAGTATAATGTGAGTTGACTTACTTTAGATTTATGCGGTGATCTTCTGAGAACCAAGCCCCGTGAAACTGATGGTGTGGAGAATGTCATTGTTGTTGATGGTCTTCCCCTCGTTGGCGCTGACCGTCTTGAGAAACTGAAAACTGTCATTAGGAAAATCTTTTCGAAATTTGGACAAATTGTAACGGAACACTATGCCCACGATAATGATGGCGAGGATGCTCAACAACCAGCTACAACCACGTATGAAATATTATTGGTCGTATGTGTTTTGGGAAAT
The DNA here is from genome assembly GCA_034695205.1 of Dicyrtoma fusca. Taxonomy (NCBI): domain Eukaryota; kingdom Metazoa; phylum Arthropoda; class Collembola; order Symphypleona; family Dicyrtomidae; genus Dicyrtoma; species Dicyrtoma fusca. The sequence continues at coordinate 5,751 of JAQFZC010006687.1, forward strand.
AAAACGTACACCTTGTGAACTAGTTGTAATCTTTTAAAATTTTGTTTTTCCCACAAAGGTACATGTTTATCGAATACTCGAATGCGGCTAATGCATTGGAAGCAGTCAAACAGGCGGATGGCTATAAATTCGACAAATCCCATACCTTGGTCGTAAATTTGTTTACTGACTTTGAAAAGTAATTGTTTGATTCTTGAATTCTTCCTTACTATTCACGGTTGACCTCAAGTTATACAATGATGAAGAACTTTATATGATTCATAGTGAAATATATTTTGGCTTAATCTTTTCTGAGTTTCCTACTTCTGTTGACAAATTCAACAGCTTTGCATGTACAGTGTCATATTCCTAAATTAATGGTTAACGTATACAGGTATGAATCAATACCGGACGAATGGACAACTCCTGAACCTCAACCATACAAGGACCCTGGTAACTTGCTTTACTTTGCCATGGAACCGGATGCGTTTGATCAGTATGCCATTGTTAAGTTGGGTGTACCTAAGGCTGGACCAGGTGGACATACTGTTCAAGCTAATGATATCGAAGTTTGGCTAAACTCTAAACCGGAACCTACAGAACTTTTAAAGAGGGCTGCTGGAACAGAAACCATAGCAAAATGGTCTCCCCTCGGCACTTACCTTGCTACTTTTCACGGCAAAGGTGTTGCGGTTTGGGGTGGAGAAAAATTCGATAAAATTAACCGTTTCGCTCATCCTAATGCTGAGTTCATTGATTTCAGTCCCTGTGAAAGGTAAGAAAATTTTTGGGGGTCGTTATTGTTGTCTCATCAAATTATAGCTTGTTCCATGTGGTTTTCGTTTAATACTTTTTTTGGAAAAGATAAATTCAAAGAGTAAATGCATTGTGTTCCGTAGGTATGTGGTGACATTTTCTCCGAAAGCCGAACGTCACTACGATAACCCTGAAGCATTAATTATCTGGGAGATTAGGACAGGAGCTAAAAAGCGTACTTTTAGTGAAATTTGGAAGTCACCGTGGCCCGTCTTGAAATGGTCCCATGATGACAAGTATTTTGCCAAACTTGGGCCTGACACCCTCTCCATCTATGAAACTCCTGTACGTAAAATACTGTATTTCCCAGTAATCCCAAAAGGCTCACTAAAGTTGTATGTTTAGTTACCAGATTTCAAGATGTCTAACTTTATTGTCATCTTAATTTTACAGAGCTTCCGTTTACTGGAAAATCGGAGCTTAAAAATTCCAGGCGTTCGGGATTTCAGTTGGTCACCTTCGGACAACTTTTTGGCCTATTGGGTAGCTGAGGATAAAGATGTTCCTGCTCGAGTTACCCTTTTGGAAATTCCCAGGTATTTATCGGAATTGAAGAATTACATACTTAGTCCAGTACGGTTGGGATTAATGTTTAGACACAAGGTTAGACTGCTTTACTGAAATGATTTGATTTAAATTAGTCGAAATGAAATCCGAGCCAAGAACCTTTTTAATGTTGCGGATTGTCGGATGCATTGGCAAAAATCGGGCGATTTCCTCTGTGTCAAGGTTGACCGGTACAGCAAGGTCCGGAAAGAAAAGCATGATGCGAAATACAGCGTAAGTCAGCCATATTTTGTGTAATTACTGTTTTCAGTTAGGTCTTTTGATATTTTGTTTCCCTGAACTAATTTCGTGTATGAACGTAGGGTATGTACTACAATTTCGAAATTTTTCACATGAGAGAAAAACAAGTTCCAGTTGACAGCACGGAAATTAAAGAGCCGATTAGTGCTTTCGCATGGGAACCAATTGGCCACAAGTTTGCCATCATCCATGGGGAACAAAATAACATTAATGTGTCGTTTTACGGTGTTAAGAAGGGAGACACTCCAACTTTGCTTAGTAAGTTCGTTATTTCGTGTATATTCTGTCCACTGTAACAGCGAACGAACCTGCGAGCTGGCTGCCGAGAATGCTAAATTTTGTGTAACTTTGTATTTGCAGAGAAGTTTGAAAAGCGACGGTTCAACACATTGTTCTGGTCTCCCCAAGGGCAGTTTATCATTTTAGCCTGCTTGAAATCAGCGGAAGGTCCCATTGAATTCATTGATACGTCGGATTTCACTGTAATGAACACCTGGGTTCCTGAATTGACTACTGATGTCGAGTGGGATCCAACTGGTAGATACGTTGTTGCAGGAGTTTCCGCCTGGACAGGCAAAGTTGTAAGTTAAATTTTGAAGTTGTACACGTATGCCCCGGAATTTACTACGAATAACGTTCAAAAATGAAGCTAGTATTTTAGTACTACTTGTCGTTCGTACAATTCCTTGAATGGATTTTGGTCTCACAGTGATGAAAAACTTAATATGACTTTTACTGAAATTTATTTTTGGCTTAATCTTTTCTGAGTTCACCTTATCCATTTGTTTGTGTATCATATTAGTTCCACGTAGGAAAAGTTGTTATATGTATACATTCGTAGTCTAAATTCTTTTCTTGTTGTTTAAATAGTCGGACACGGGCTACTCCCTTTTAACCTTCCAAGGAAAAACCGTGAGAAAGGAACGTGTAGACAGATTTGGTAATTTATTCTGGCGTCCACGTCCTCCATGTCTTTTAAATCACTCTCAAATTAAAGACATTAAAAAGAATTTGAAAAAGTATAGTCCCGCCTTCGAGGCTAAGGACAAACAATTACTTAGTACATTCTCTAAAGAATTACTGAAGCAGAGACAAGATATTAGTGATGCGTGGCAAGTCTATCGGGCCAAGAAAGAAAAAGAGTATGCAGACCAGAAAAAACAGAGGCTTTTACTCCGAAACCGTAAGTTTTATCCAACCGTCTATATTTAGCGTAGGAGTTTTCAGATTAGTTACGGCAGAACTTCAACCATGTTGAGTTTTATTTCCTAATTTTTGACTGGTGTTTTGTTATCAGATGTGGACACAGATGAGTTGGACTCTGAGAAATCATCGATGCACGAAGAAGTCATGGAAGTTCTCATTAAAGAAGATACTCAAGAGATCGAGTAGTCCACACAGTTTTTCCGTTTGTTTTTTTTTAAAACTCCAAAACAATCTAATTTATTGTTGTTTTTGCCTTTGTGGAGCAAGAAGAACAATTTTATTGAAAAATTCATTAAGGACTATTATAATTGTTGTTTGCAGCATTAGTGGCATAGTGGGAACATACATACCCACGTAACATTATTGTTTTAAAAAAAACGAGTTTACTACACCTATAATAAAGCTAAACTGTTGGTCAAACATTCAATACCGCCTTAATGAATAAATCCAGATTTTTTAATCATGCGATTGAGTATGTACGGGGGCACATTTACTTTACATAACTGTCCTACCTTTTACTTACGTTGGACTTACTTATCTGCTCATCAGTCGCCCAACTTTCATTCCCATATTTTTTCTACTTCAATAACATCTCTTTCTGCTGCGATGTCAAAACTTTAGCAGCTTACTAGTTATGTACGTTGTTTTAGTTCAGGGAACCATTAACCGCGGGCGAATACATATTCAGCACGAATGCTACAGAAATCTGACTAGTGAGTAGAGAACATACGAGACTAACGTTAAAACTAGGTAGACGAGGAAATTAAAGTAGAGAACATACGAGATTTCTACCGAATGATTAAAAGGTGTTGAGTTTCGTCCACAATTCATTTTATTAGTGTTATTATACGTATCCGTGGAGGTCTTACGGCCTCAAGTACTTTAAGGGCGTTTGCAATGTATTATGTACCACCTGCATTGTACTCCTTCAGTACCTATCTCATAGTAACACATTCGGACTTCTAAGGACAGACTGGGGAAGTAATTAAAAGTATCTTGTTTGTGGACGGGAGTTGGCGGTCCATTGAGGCGACTGAGGGGATCCAGTGTTCCAGTGTCCTGGAAGAGATCGGGTTGGTATGGGAGGTTGGAGATAAGGTCTATATGCACTCCATCCATTGAATGACCATTACCCGTCAAATTCTCACCATGCTCAGTGCTCTCCGCACTCTCCCGTCAGCCCCGTCTTCCTATGTGGACTTGAATGACTGGAGCTGGAAATGCTGGAGTGCGTTGAGTGGGCTGGAGTGCTGGAGTGGCTGGGCCCAAGTTTGTTGGCAAAGGCAGAGGAAAAGTGTGTTGACTCAAGTTGACTGGCAGGACTGAGAGGACTGGCCATGGCCATACCATCGACATCTAGGCTCCGCTGACTCCGCTCACTCCGCTGTCTCTCTCGCTCCCAAACTCCCAACTTCCCAACGCACTAGTCAACCTCCCAAGTCCCACCACTCTCCCATTTCCATTCCATCTCATCCCATCACCGACAACCATGCGTGGCCATAACCACGGCCTTAAAACATATTCACTGTAATGACAAAGATCAACTGAACTCTCACATACATACATCACATCCATTGAGACTGCTGGTGATGAAGAGTCTATCTGTAATTCTCTATATTTGGATTCTTCTGTAATCTGTAATGCCTTGTACCCTCTCTTTCACATACACACACACAAAACAATTGACTTTATTTCCATCACCACGGAATCCCGATCCCGACCCCTTCGGCACAGTCACCACTGTCAACAGTCAACACTACCGAGATCAATCCCATCCGAATCAGTTGAATTATAGAAGATCATCAAGTCATTCGGAAGCTACTAACTTCAAGTCCCCATCCCCAACCCCATAGTTACTAAGGGAGATACCCGGGTGCACTACCTTACCCCATTAATGCACACATCGCATGGTACACCAGCACCATATATTGTATTTCCAGTGTTGTTTCTAATCCTAATCCGGGTGTAATCCATTAAACTTACACCTTAATATGGAATGTTACATTGTATTTGCTCACCTATAAAGCACCGCACACAATCACCCACTCGAAGGCTAAAGCCTGCGAAACACCTTGTCCACATTATTTCACGAAAGTTCAAATATTCGAACCACCCGTGTGTAAACCATTACACCTTCATTGCAATACATCCATCCTCATTGCACACTCATTTTACACCATGATTACACCCAATACTAATACTATTATTAAAATATCTGATCAACGAATGTTATGAATAAAAAATTGTATTATCGCCGAATATTAGAAATAAGGAGAGCATTATCACCCAATAATATTAATACAAAATGTCATATCACCCAAAAATATCACTAAAATATGTATTATTACCCATTACTGCCACCAAAATGTGTTATCGCCCATTATAGCCGATAAATAATGTAATGTCAGCCATTATTATTAGTAAATAATGTAACACTAGCCATTACTATTAGTAAATAATGTAATATCAGCCATTATTTTTAATAAATAATGAGTTGCCACCCAATATTACTATATTGGGAATCACCCATCAGTATCACTAAAAATCTGTTATCACCCAAATATAATAATAAAAAATGTGTGATAGCCCAATACTATTAATAAAAAAACCAGCAAACATTTCATCTTTTTTCAGGATGTTGTAATTCACGCACCTAAAATGCACTAAATCTTTACTACATGTATCTTAAATTCGTTAATCAGCAAAGCTGTTCCCTTCTTTCTCAAACTTAACTAGATTTACCAGACCTACTTTAACAATTTAACACACAGTACAGCCTGGTTAGAAAGTAATACTTTGTTTTACTTATTTATTTATTTATTAATAATATTGGGGGATCACGCATTGATAACCAAAAATATTGCGTAATGCGGGTGTAATCCTGGTGGATTGAGTTACACCTGTGTGACTTCCTTAGAAACGATCTCATTCTCATCCATCCTGGGAGCGATCAATACAACGACGAGCGACGCAGGTCGTTGAACGATCAAGCCAGAGATCCAGCCAGCGACCAACACAAAAACCCGAAAAAAACGACTTTGTAGCCATGTTTCACCAGTGATCACGCGTGTACTACCGAGAACTAGTACAAGAGGTTGGTTGAGAACCTATGCAGTGGTTAATCAGCTGTTAGCCTGGATCGTGATCGCAAGGTCTTCGACATGGAAAAGTTTGAAATTTCCTAGGCTTAGTGCTTCCGTAGTTGCAGGTTGATTGCATGGAAGGCTCATGTGCGCTAGGAAGTGGCTTGTGTGCCCTAAGGCGCAGCTTAGGTGCGTTTTAAAGCGGCTTAAAACATCGATCGTGACAGGTATGATACCATGTGTGGTTCTGTTTCCGTCTGATTAGCGACGTCCATCACTGCGCGCACTGGTGGTACACTGCTCAAAGTATGATATTTTAATTTTAAAAGTCCATATGTTATCATACCGGAGGCTGGTCGGGAGACGTTTCCTCAAAAACGGCAAAATAGAATTGGTCAATTTTTCGCATACAGCTTCTCTAGTACTAGTTTTTGGTGGTACACTACACGCGCTGGCGGTACATGGCTACAAAGCAGTGTTGTGAAGTTTGCAGTAAAATCTGCCACTTAATCAACCTATTCTACTTAATCAGTGGAAAAGGAAAAG
>JAQFZC010006688.1:0-12187 GCA_034695205.1 Dicyrtoma fusca
TGCGGGGGCTGTGACAGAGGTACCTGTCAATCTTTATCAAGCCCTCTACTATGTCCCTGTACACCGTGTCTATTAGTGTGGTGTGACTGTGACAGCGGCACACCGAATCTACGCAGCACTCTTGAAGATTGTATATGGTAGCCTCCACCGACCTGGCTAGCACCTGTGTCAGCTCATTGTATTTTTGTTTGGTCATATAGTCCGCCTTCCTCCAGTTAATCTGCCTTCTGTCAGTGGGATAGCAGGCCTGCACTCTGCCTTGATGCATAGTTTGAATAGTGGTGACCAGGGCTAAGTGATCACTTGGAGACGCCAGATTCACCATCACATCACTCGTAGACACAAGATGCTCACTCACTATCACATGATCAATCCACGACCTACTGCCATTGATATCACTAATAAATGTAAAGGAGTCCGCCGGTAGTAACAAAGTGTCCAGCAGTCGCAGCCCCAGATCTTCCGCTGCACTCCCGAGTTGGCTAAATTCCTCTGTATCTACTCCCATATTGAAATCCCCACATATAATAATGTTATTATAATGTGTGCATTCAAGGAAGGCCATTATTTTTCCTGTCAGATTATTTTGCTCCTCAGGCTGCGATCTTTGGGGATAGTAGCAGTTTATTATTATTAGTTCTGCGTCATCTAAAGTAACTTGAATTGCACACAATCTGACATCAGGCATTTTCACAGCTCTGATGCAGTCATTGAACTGTTTTTTCCACATAATTGCAAGGCCTCCAAACGGGCGGCCTATAAGTCTCTTCCCGCTGTCCATACTAGAGATGGAGATGCCTGAAAGGCTTTCACTAAAATTACTAATAACATCACCTTCAAAATCCTGCAACCAGGTTTCTTGACAGCATATAATGTCACATTCTTGTAGATTATTGGTTATGTACCCAGCATTCAATTTGAAAGATTTACAGTTCCAGGTAGCAACTTTCAACATGATAGTGGTGCACTTCCCGGGTCTGTACCATCTGGCAATTCCGCCTCCGCCGACGGCATGTTCATTGTGTGAACGCTTTTCTGTGTACCCGAAGGAGTTGCAGGTTTTGTTGAGGCCGCCGTGTTCGAAGGAGTTGCCTCCACTTCCACAGCAGACTTAGGCCAGTTGAACTTGTCGAAACGAATGCCATTCGGCCAGAACTCCTTCTCAAAATATTGCCGCCTCGCCCCAGGCGCTAGAAAGGAGGCACGGAATGAGGCATATCTTTGGTTCGGGAATCTTTCTGGTAGTTTTACCACTTCTATCTCCTGTAGCCCCCGCTCTTCTAGCATACACACGACTTTGTCACAGGTCACGGACTTGGCAAAGCGAGAGAGGAAGAACTCAGCTTTTGCTGACCGTGCTTTTGGGACATACACATCTGAGTCGACGAGTATACCCCTCTCCGTCATGTCCAGTGAGTTCCCAATGATGATCCGTCTGGAGTTTCGTTTTTTCCTCCCCGCCACCACCGTCCAATTTTGGGAGAGTGGAGGGTTTGGGTTTCTTTCCTCATTGCAGTCGTGAGCCGTGATGGTAGCATATGATAGCCTCCCATGGTGATCTGCAGCCGCTGCCGACACACTGCCACGGGCAACTGGCATCCCAGCCTGGCTGGCCTCGCCAACAATTGACACCAGGCAGTCCGCTTTTTGGTAGAACATGCCGAGATGGTCATTGAGTCTGTCGCACGTCGCTTTTATGTCAAAGACTGAGCTGAATGCAATTTCTAGGTCCTTCACTTTTTTTGTGAGGAGCACTATGTCCACTAGGTTGGTATCCGTAGGAGGGAGCTTGTCAATGTTAATTGAATAGAATTTGATGTTAGGAGCCACTGCATCCAGCACACCAATCACTTTTATTATTTCGTCAAGTTCCTTTCTAGCCCTTTTTTCTGACTTGGCTGCTACGTTTCGTAATTTATGGCCTACACTGTTGAGCTGTGTCTCCACTTTTGCACGAAGTAGCGCCTTGGCCTGTTCAATGTCAGAAATTGAGAAGAAGGCTTCACAAATATCTAAAAGTTTTGCCTTGTCGTACCCACTAATAGCCTTTGCTTGAATGTAATTAAGTATTTCAGAGTGAAACACTAGATTACTATCACAATTATCAGCCGAATTACACGGAGCTGACGGCGATGAGTTGTTGCCGGACGCCATGTTTGCGCGGGAGTGATAATGATAATGATGACGGGCATTTATTTCGAATGCGAAACAAGTTCCAGTTCCAGCCAAGGTACATTTGTTTGACCTTTTTTAAGTACATTTAATAATATTTTTAGAGTAATTATTATTTAACTGATAAAAATAGGAATTTTTAGCTGATTATTTAATTTTATCATCTTCATGACGTCATAGCCCTTAATGACATTGCTGGTGGTCTCTAATTCCGGTAAACAGGTAGGTAATTAAAATCCTATATGTATGTATATGTGTGAGTCGCACAGAAAGAGTACAAAAATATTTTTACATACCTGAATAAAAGTTCCATCAAATTTCAACAACGATGGATCGATGGATGTACCAAGCACACACTTATACTTAACTAATAGAGTTGTAAAAACCGTTTATTTACGGGCCAAGTTTTTTTTTAAAGTAATTACGAGTATAATTGTATCCACAATCGAAGTTATTTCCGGTTCCGGTTCCATGCGCAAAAAAAATATTTTGCAGTCACAGTATACAGTTACGATGAAGGTCAAAAGTACCTATCGATTTTAAAGAAGTAAATCACTAGATTTAGGTAAACACCTAGGTAATGCAGTAATTTTCAAGTGTCAATAATACAATAATAATATTATTATTATTGATAGTTGCAGTACGTATGTATATTGTATTAAGGTAATTAGTGAATTTTTACTTATAGGATTGATAATTTATAGAATTAATTAAGTCAAATGTCAGTATACTTTAACTTTATTTTTTATCCGTATATAGGGTGAAGGTACATTACTACGCTTACGATTTATGATATATAATATCAAATTATGTAATATTGTGGCAGATACGTATAATTTTATGCTTTGCTGATACTTTAAAACTTTTAACTGTTAAGTATTATTGCGACTTGCTAATACTTCAGTAGTATTGATTGATGTAGGAAATTTGATATTTTAATTACAAGTTTTAATTATTACACTCGTTCTGTCGTGTAGGTGCTTACAAGTGCAACAATCCAAATAATAAGGATGTTATTATTTGTGTAGTGCTTTGTCGCCAGGCTCCAATTTCAATTTTAAAATTGAACACGACAAATATTTCCGAGAAGTTAAATAATTATTGTTGTTGATTGTGTTGGTTGTGATGTTGAGCCTCACCAATCTTTCGTCATTCGTTTTTCATACGGAACAATTGAGCGACAGAAGTCAACAGAAGTTTCAATCTTTTACGTGATGTAATTCCCTTGAGCTAATGATTATCCTGTTGACTTGTTCACGAAATGGAAATGAAATTATTATTCTCTAGTTGCAAAAATTCCTAAATGATTCACTTTCAAATTCTTCCTTTGTTTTGCTCAAAATCTTCCCAACTGCTATAGTTTCAGTATTAATTATTTCCTGGCAACACTTTCAAAATTTGAATGAAATCATGAAAAGATTCTATTTCAATCATCAAATTATCTGGCACTTTTGACAAATTTAAAAAATGCAATTTATTCCTTTGGGTTCCACAAAATTCAAACGAGTTAAACACGAAATCCAAAACACAAAAGCGATTGCAAATTTAATTATTATTTCAAAATTTTCGGAATACTGAACAATTGAAAATTTTAAATTGCAGTTCACATTTGGTAGTTAGATTTTGATTTAATTATAAATCCACTTATTTTCGTTATTAGTGACTAATAACTGCTGATTTGAGAAGATGATTGACGAAGCTATTATTTATTTCGATATTCGATAACAAAATCGAGGAAATCTCAAATAAATAAACAAAAGATTGCACTGCTGATATACTGAATATCGCGAATTTTGAATTATTTTTAGATTATTGAAAATCGAACGTTCGAAGTATTCCGAGTTTCGAAAATATATTACTTTTCGAAAATCAACTGTCAACTGTTATGGTACTTCACTCTCAACTGTTGACTTTTACTTGCTCTAAGTTGTTACTGACAAAATCAATGAGTCACCACTCACTTATTCTTGATCACTGATAATTGACAATCTGTTGTTCGACATTAACGGACACACTTCCCAAAGAATAAAATATTTCACAGTTTATTGTGTGCTGAAGATGCAAGATTGATTGGCTCCCTTACAAGTGTACATTCAACCTCTGGAGATGTCGAACATTATTTTAGTAGAACGGTCAATAATCCAAAAATCAATATGTATGTAGTTGATATGAACAGCAACGACGAACAACGAACAAGTGTAAAAGTTAAAGTTGAGTGTAGTAGATTGTAAACAATTTCCGATTTCAGATTCAGATCAGTCAATAGAACCTACAAATGACAAATATCAAATATAAAGTTAAACTCACAAATAATATTGAATGTCAGCTGTCGAGCATTAATGTGACATTCAACAAATTATACAGTAGGTACAAAGATCAGTCAACAGTCAGTCACGGATCACTGCCACCGATTACCCATTACCGATTAAACACGACTAACTCACGATGATGACAAGTTCAAAGTTTCAAATCAACCTACAAAACTTGTTGTAACAACTTTTGATTTATATGTAAGTTTTTTTTGTGTTGACAATATTGAATATTAATTGTATTTTTGAAAGAAGCGTTCCTTTTTGCTTTTTCTGTATCTGTACTGTACTCACTCTGGCTATTTCCCTTTATGGAACACTACTATATTTATTTTTGTTTTTAAATCAAATCAACATAACACCAAGTCACACACGTACTTGGTAATTATTAGTAAATTCCAAGTTTAAAATTTCCAGTTATTTCCAAATACTTTTCTTGTGATGAATGAATGATGAACGATTAAACTGAACACACTGTCACTCTCAGCAAGGTAGGTACGTAGTATTTCAAATCTAATAATTTTAAAAATGGGACGAGTTGACGGGTGAGTTGTAAGTTGTAAGTTGGAAGTGGGTATTTAATAATGAATAATAATAAATAAAAATAATTATTATTATTGACAAATTGACATCTTACTTTGGTACTTTGGTCACAGGGCAAAGTTGGCTGTCACTTGTATTTTTCTTGACACCACTGGTCAGTTGTCAGTGAATTGTTCCACTTTGTCAACTTGTGTATTGTGGGGGGTAGAGTTGGGAATTATGAATGAATTGGTAGGTTTTGATTTTGACTTTACTTTTAGTGACTGGAGAATTGACGTGGCTGTGTTGATGTTGATGTAGGATTTTGACGCGCTGATGATGATGGTTTCGATGCGAAAACCAGATTCAGACTGTTTTGCCAGGGGATGGAAGTTGTGTGAAGGAGAGAGAAGCGTGCGTAGGACGAGGCAACGTAAAAAGCGGGTTGACTCCCAGGCAGGAGATGAGGGGGCTTTCGCTACACGCAACTCAACACGGACCAAGTACATACGGGGGCGTCGCAGATATTACATCCTGGGGGGCGGGAGCTAATAAATACAATTTCCGATTTCCTTCCACGTTTCTTTCCAAAAACGGTAGAATTAAGGAAATCATCATGGTTGTTGCAGTTTGTGATAGGCAACTTTTTTTCACGTTTTACAGCACTCATTTACATTTTTTTAAAATGGAAAGTAATATTAATTTTATTTAATATTTTTTTACATATTGTATTTTATGTTTTGATTGGTATCAAATAGTGTATTTTGCGTTGCGTTTTTTTTGGGATATTTTATTTTGTTGTTTTTTTAAAGGTTGTATTTTATGCAGTACGTATTTGAAATCTTGAATTTCGGATTTTAAATTTCTTGACATATTGAATTTTAAAGCTTTATACTTTACGAGACACTGCATTTTTCAGTTTAATGTTTCCTTAAAGGTTGTATTTCATGTTTTGAATGCTCGTACTTTATGTTTTAGATTGTGTGAAATATACGGTATTAATAATTATTTTACTTTTTGGTAGTTTGAATTTCATTATTTCATGCTTTGCTTTTCAAATATTTCATTTCAAGTAAAATTAAAGCTGCAGAAAAGGGCTAATTTTGAAATTAATAATTTTAAAACTGCACAAGAATTGAAACTGACCTTTTTTGGAATGGTTGTATGGATTTTATATATTGTAATGCTTGTTTAAAGTGTGCTTTTTCTTATGCTTTAGTAGACCATGAATTATATTTTTGTTTTCAAATAGCTAAGAAAATAATTGTAAAAATGGATACATTTTTGTAGCACTCTTTCACATGTAAACAATGATACGATTGTAACACTCTTCCAAGTGTAAACAAAGATACGATTGTAGCACTCTTCCCCAAGTAAACATTGATACGATTGTAACACTCTTTCATGTGTAAAAACTGATACATTTGTAACGCACTTCCGTGCGTAAACACGGAAACACCGGTTTTCATTTGTTCATTTGTAACATTTCTGCAATAAATTAATGTTTCTCTTTATAAACAGTGCAAACCATGAAGATGAAAGGCAAGCTTTAAAAGAAAGAGATATTTTCAATTACTTTGCTTTTTTTAAACTTTCATTTTAAGGTTTAAGCTTTCCTGAAACACAATTTTCATGCTTTGCTTTACACATTTACCGAGAGTATGATATTAGCATAGCATTTGGTTTACGAATGAATTTTGACAAGTTATTTTGCATATTTTCATAATTTGCAAAAGCTTTCGTGCTTCGATCTTTTTGATCGATTTTTGAACTGCTTTTAACATTAATTTCATATATTGCTCTTTTAAAGAAGGGCATTGGACGTTACGAATTAGCATTTTTAGCTTCCATCAAAGTCTAGTCTCATGTCATTATATTTGCAAGGCTCCTCAAAAACACCACTAACCAACACACACTGCACTCGCACTCCAGCCTCCCAACAAAAGCTTCCTTATGATTTCCCACGTAATTCCCCGTCAATATAGCTATACAGCAAGCAGATACAGTTTTGAGTTTGAGTTTTGTATGTATACAACTGTGTGGCTGTACATATGGATTTGGCTCAATGTTATTGGGCTGGCAGAAGAGCGTTTTTGCTTTTTGGAGGAACGTAGCTTATTGAATGCACGAGGCAATGGAAAGGAAGCGGGGCTCAAATATCTCAGTCACACACACCAAAAGTCCAAACAAACTACGACGTACGAACCAAAGCACGGAAAGACCAGACAAGACCATTGCCTCTTGCATAATCTTTAAACTACATACTTCATAGTACCGTATGCATATAAGCTAGGGGTTGCCCATAAGTGGTGTCATGGGTTTAGAGAGTTTGATGTAAAGCAGGCTGTGAACTTCATTGATTCCAAGCCACTGGATTTTAGATCATATACATTGGGCAATTAATTGTCAAATTAACAATTCATGGTACAAATTACAGCATTGCAAGAGAAAGCGAAAAAACGTGATATAACATGCTTCAGATATTTCTATATTGGTTTCCTGAGATTTTTTGGTCGTCGAATGACAAAATGAAGTGTTTTTTTAATAAAATGATTAAAGGTACCGGAACTCACTTTATCGGGTATAGAATAAAAACTATTTGAAAATGTTAGGCTATGAAGTGAAGTTTAAAAATGGAATTTTAAATCTCAGATTACCTTGGGATTTGTTTATTAGTAAGACCTCTAGCTAAGATAGCTAAGGTAAATTCATTCCTGCTCAGTCAGTTTTAAAAACTGTATAAATATTTCCATTAATGCAATGGATTTTTTTCTCTTCGTTGCATCCTATAATTTTTTCAAGAATTTGTTATAATAGCTAATTTGAGTCAAAGTTGATCCCGTAAGGGGTTAAAACAAAACAAACTAGCTCGTTTCTCTCCTTCGTAAGAATAGTATAGATCGTTACTAAAACTAAAGCTAAACAATGATCGGTCTTCAAAATTTTCTAAAAACAACTCTCTTTTTCAACGTAGCGTAGTGCTAGACTACGCAGCTGCATACTTCTAAAGTGCATCGAAAAATGTGTATTGCACTTTTCAAAATCTGTTTAAAAGCACCCTTTGCATTAATAATACTACCTAGGTATGTATGTTTCTGTAATCCGTAATTCTAAGCAACCCTTACAATTAGATCAGCTTTTGTAATTAGAAGTAGAAGTTTTAGGGCAGAGCGTATTTTATGCCCGGTCCCATTTTGGTTTCTCCAAATATAATCTGTGATGTTGATGTCTGCTGCTATGGTGTCTGCAGTTCTCAATGCTAATGCAGCTCTATATTATTATAGAAGTAAGCAAGAGCAGTTGAGCCAAGTTGAAGAAGAGGGGCACAAAAAATGACGTTTTTTTTTCACCTTGGATTTGGTTTTTGGCTTTGGCTTTGGGTTGTGAGTGGGGAAACGTTGTTGGCTTGGGTTTTTGAGTTTTTGGGTTGTGTTGTTGTTGTTGTTGGGGGGATTTTTTGGGGCGGACCTTAAAGGCCATGGCGGGTAAGTGAAGCTACTACTATTTATTTACTACACGCTTTGTTCCTTCCTCACTACTCTGTATCTCCCTTGATGTGCAGTATTTACCAGTCACCACAGAATTTCAACTTCAACTTCCCAACTTACCTACTCCTTGTAGCTATAGTACGGATATACTTTGCACTGCAGGTCTGCTAGGCTTTTGCTCACTAGTAGGCTTTCGTTTCGGCATTTTGGCTCAGACTTTCTGACTGTGGCGGCTGCTGAGGCTGGGAACTCGGAAAAAAAATCCTTATTTTTTACAACTCCAACCACCGAAAGACCGAAAGTCCCGGAAAGGCTGTAACAATTTACGAGTAGGGAAATTCAAGGCAAAAAAAAAAGAAATGGCAGTCGTAAAGTCTACTTAGCTTATAAGCTTGCAGTATTGATTATTGAGACAGGGCATTTAATAAACAATAATAATTTTTGCTAATTTATTTCCTCTTGTTACAAATCTAAGTAAAGCTCTGTGTTCTGCTATATTTTTTTTTAAATTGTTAAAATTAAGAGTCGGAAGTTTTTAAAGGTGTTATTTAATACTAGCATTTGACGTTGCGATATAACGTGCTTATGTACCTAAACATATGTACCTGTAATAATACAGTATAGCCGACAATTGTATGGGTAGTCAGGAGTACTTGAAATAGCTAACTACCAAAGCGATGAATGACGAGCATTTAATTTTTACTTTTGCATTGGATCTCTCGTAGCCTTGAATTACCTTGAGTTCTGGGCAGGCCTCACTTACCTCTTTATTGTGCTGATGCTAAGAATAATAGTGTAATAATCAACGTATCACTATGTAACCTGTAATCGTTTCTGTTTATTTTGGATATTATTACAGTTTGTACATAAATGCCCACTCCTTTACATATGTATGTAGGCTGTCCTAGTGCAGTGTCCCATTTGGCATTGTATATAAATAAATGTTTTGCTAAATGTCAGTACTAATGTCTTCAAACAGGGTAGAAATGCACGAGCAAGTTTTATAAAAGTGTCTAACATATTAATTTAGCTCGTTCGGGAAAATCTTCAACAATTTTATTGATTTAGCCGTTTTTTGACAAAACTGTAAAGTGATATATAAGGCTTCAAAAAAAATGGCCTAGGTAAGTTATAAATATTTCTAGTGCTTTTTTAAATTAGGTAGGGACATTGACGTTACTGTATAATATTATAAAAATATAATTATATTTTAATGCACATGTAGCTGCAATAAATAATTTGCCAAGTTTTTCATCGACGAAATAGTTGCAATGCCCCAATAAAAGTAGACAGTAGACCAGACGAAGACCGTCTGTATAGAAATGTGTAAGTAACTGTCTCTTTCGATTTCGACGGAGGCTATAGACTAGGCCATCGCACTCTTATAGTTTTTAGTCTAGTCTCTTCATCTTAGCAATTCGGTAGTGTCTAGCAGATCCAAACTCTGAGGCCATTGCATCTGCCTCTGTCACCGTAAAAACTATAAACTATACCTTACCTATACTTGCCATACGGCCATCCAACAGTTACTGCATTTTTGCATTACTATATACCTACGGACACAATATGAGAAAATGGAAGGAAATCCGCATCAGATCAGTATTATCTATTATCTGTTCTGTATAAGATTAGATGTATCTGTAGAATACATACATATCTATTAGGTACATTGGATTATTATTATTACTGTTGTTTTATAAGATTTTGTTGAAGTTCTGAGATATGATTTCTATCAATATGAGAGTACGTCCTACTGTTGACTGTGTAGCCGAAAATTTTGTGTTTATTTTGGCTATGGCTATCCAATTCCATATAACACAATCCCCTGTCATCCATGGCCACGACGCAAAAAGATACTTAAGAGCACTATTAGTATTGCACTCACTACTACAACTGTGAACTGAACAAATGAGGAATGATGCAATATTATGGTACGGGTCTTTTCAGTTATTACGTATATTAGCAATTTCGCTGTAGTTTAAAAAATTGCAGCATTTTCCTTCCCCTTAATTGAAGTTGTAAAGTAATGGCATTTTTTAAAAGCTTATGTACCTAATTGTGAGACTTGGCTAGTTTCGTGACTGAGTAAATACTTTTTTTTGCAGTTTTGAAACTTAACCTTTCCGAACCGGTCTAGTTTTACATCCTTTTGAAAACGATAATTTGTTTGTTTTGTCCTTTTTGAAAAAATGTTTAGTTCTAATTTTGACATTTTTGAGAGTGTTAGTTATTAGTTGTTACGTACCTATTTGAAAACGTTGACTTCTTATTTTGAATGTTTTTTTCAAAATGTTACTTTCTAGTTTTGACGTTTTTAAAAGAGTGTGAATTACTAGTTTTGACCTTTTTGAAAGTGTTTGTTCCTAGTTTTGAATGTTTTTGAAAAGTGTGATCTCTAATTTTAAACTTTTTAAAAGTGTTTTGTTGCTAGTTTCGAATATTTCTAAAAATGTTAAATATTATAGATTTGAGCATTTTCAGAAAGGTAAATTGTAGAAGATGCAACTTTGTACAGTATTCTTTCCATGATTTCCGAGTTTCGAATAGACCTCATTTGTTGCATTTTGTACGATGGGAAATTCTGCATTTTTATTAGTCATTAGTTAGAATCGCTAATCCTACTTTTATGAATGCTTTTTCTGGAAGCGTCTTAGATTACTGCCCATGCCAATATTATGTTTTGACTTGTTTTAAAAGACCCAGTGTATGACACACTATACGTAAAAGAGTAGACCCTACTGCATGGCTATCTGGCTATGGCTATGTACTGTAGTTAAATGTAATATGATGGGTTTGGAGTTTGGATACAGGATACAGAGCAAAAAGAGACATATTTGGTAGGTGATGCTATTATGCACGCAATCGTAATAATATTAATTTCTCCTTCGTCTTTCGTCTTTCGTATTCGTAATTCTTAGTAACCACAAGCAAGGACAGGAGTGGAGAAAAACAATCGCTTACAGATCTTAAAGATCGTATAGCATAGCCTATAGCTATAGGTATAGCAAAGTCATAGCTACAGTGAAGTTAGCAGTGCTACTGCTGTGCTGTGTTCATATTTATACCGGTCTGGCCTGCCTTTGGCTCTTTACTTTTCATTTCTTTCTTCCTTTGAAGGGGCCCTTTTTTTTCATCTACGAAATTAGGTTTTCATTAACAATCAGCAACGCAGTGTGTGAGTCTCGTCGAAAACGTTGTGACTGTGGCTTGGTTTTGACTTTGGCAATGGTAAAGAGTAGTAGCACGGTTTCGTGTGGCCTCGTCCAATCGCATTTTTTTTTAGTCATAGCATCATATATTTAGTAGTACCTATATGGTTATAGCTATTATACCTGACATATCTGTAGGAGATGTTTATTTTGTGCATAGTATATATAGTCTGCAATATTATGCAAATGTCTTCTCTTGTTTATACATTTGTAGTGGTTTCTGTCTCGTCTGGGTTCTGTTCTCTGGCTCTGGCTCGGCTCTTCTTCTGGTCCTTGCTTAGGGGACTTCCACATGTAACTTCATACCATTTGGGCTCTGGAGCTATGTTCATACTTCATCTAAAAAATATTAACCTATTCGAACCTGGGGAACCATGGAAAAAATGCTCTACAAAAGTGTTTAATTCTATACTTTTTCAAAAAGGTCAAAACTAGTAAATAGCACTTTTTCAAAACGGTCAAAACTAGTAAATAACACTTTTTCAAA
>JAQFZC010006689.1:0-12183 GCA_034695205.1 Dicyrtoma fusca
ATTTTCCACCTCGAAATCAAAAACCCAAAATTCCTTATGCAAAATAACATGGGAAAAATTTCCGAAGACAGGTCCCTCCTACCTGTCCTCTTTTTCAACATTTTTCACAATTTTAACACCTCCTATGCTTAACACACAGATACATACGCTCTCCAAAAAGCTATGTCTATATTCATATCTACTACTCATAACGTATACCTAAACACAAGATTACTTGGATGCTGTATGCAGTAAATCGATTAAATATATGCATTATGTATAGGTACAATAAATAGTTCCAAAAATATAATAATCTGTTACAAAACTAAATGAAAATAAAACAAACAAATCGCTTTTTTAAAAAGCACTTAGAAAATTATGTACGTAAACGTACCTATAGTCTTCCCATAATATTAACTAGGCACATTTTAAATGGCATTGAAATGTGCTTCTTCTTCTTGTTAGTGCTTGAAATATAAAAGCAAGTATGGGTTTGAAGGAGCTGTCCCTAATACATACGTATGCACATTTTAGGGTAATCTCTGCTTTCATCGTTGAGCAGTTTTATTTTATAATATTATTATACTTTTGGCAAATCTACTTCGTTGGTATTCTTATAACTTGGAAGATCTACTACAAAGACTACAGTACCGGTGTACATACTGTTTAAAGTAGGTACCTATACATAATGTAAATTTTGAATCGATAGACTGTATATGTACAACATGCGAGTTTTTTCCAAATAATTGTTATGCACACATAGTACAAACAAGCAAATGCAAAACGCTTGTACTTAGGCCATTTTGAGCTTTTCATTAGACAAAACTAATTAGACTGTTTTCCACCCAAGGTTTAAAGTACCAGCAAAACAAGCGTAGAACTTAAAGTGTTTTACAGTACTTCGTAAGAATTGGCAGACGGGCCATTTTGCGCCTTCAGCCATTACAATAAAAGCCAGTGGATGAGGGTCTTTCTTCCTTCATCTACGTGTGAATGATTATTATATGCAATGAAATTCTTGAGCTGGAAGGTCAAGATCGTTTAGTTAGGTATGTGAACAAAGAGCCACCCGAATAAAGTACTTCTTTTCAATGACATGTATCATTTTTCATTAAAGATTACAATCATGAGAAGAAAGAGAATAACAAACCCTCAGAGAGTCCACCTTATGTATATTTATACGAGTAGGTACGTTTTATTAGGGTAATGTCACAGAGGTATATATTATGTAGGTAGGTACGTATCTTTCGGAATTAGATTTGTAGTACTCCGCTCTACACAACTTCTGGGTGACCTTCTATTACTCTTTCTCCATTCTACTTTAATTTCACCCTGTAATGACAAACTTTGACATGTATATTATATTTTATTCTTTGAACTTGAAACTAAATCAAAGCCAAATAGAATGAAGAAAAGAAAGAAAGTTTTCACGGTCTGATAGAACCTGGGAATATATTATGCACACAATGGTCTTTATCTTTATTATTGATGACTATCGAAAAAATGTGGGATATTCATATTATTATTAGGCATGTATGTGCATACATATAGGTAAACGTGCCTCCCTATAGGTCCCCCCTTATTCCGCATCTTGAGAAGGATGGAGGCCACTGAGAATTTTAATAATAAATGACACAAAAATGGCTTCTAGCCTCAACTCTACTGGAATTGGAATTATTTCAATTTCGTTTGCATAAATAATAAATGCGCAGTAGTTGTTCTTAAATTGCACGGGAAAAACTGAGCGATACCGTTTGAAACAAAAGTAGTGAGCTTGGGGAAGGCCGATAATATTATTTTTGACAGGTAATGTATTCAATATTAGTTGAATTTACCGTCTATTGGGAATAATGCCCATTTTTGTGCACAAAAAAAGGTCTATTACATGAATGACCTATTTATACCGAATAACCGAATGTATGTATTCCGTATTCTCTACAATACGGGTAAAGAATATTGTGTAAAAAACATGCTACAATAAATGGTAACTACAAATTCAATTGATTGGGAATGTAAGACATTTCCGTAACGCCAACACTTCCTGGGAAAGCTAGTATTTGCGAGAATCTTTCTTAGGAGAAAGAATAACCCTGAGTGAAAGCATCGCCTAAGTAATTAGCTCGAAAGTAATGGCTTAATTGGTTGCGTGTATTTCTAGGAACAGTAATAGAAATTATAGAATCCTTACGTTCAAAAGATCGAACAACGAAGGTACAACTTAAAGGCAAGCAACGTATATGTAAATACATTGTAAGCACTTGTGAAAATTACAATTACAACTTCGTGGGTTAGTCTACGATGCAATGCACATCACATTGGTGCATTCATAACTGATGTAAGAATACAATGACCGCGAGTTTCATCAATTTGAACTCAGTCTTGTTATGTGACACCACCATCCCACAACAATTAAAGAATTAAACCTAGAAAATTTATGAAATTACGAATTTATCCAAGTAAAGAGATGACCATGGACTTTACTATACTCGGTTTTTCACTTTTCTGTTGAGCTCTAAAGCCGTTGAAGTATGTATGTACTTGTTCCTTTTTTACTCGAATGCCTCTCACATCACGCCGAAAAGTCTGAAATTCACGTGCTAATGCACCCAAGACCAAATAGGGTTACGTCACATCACATCATCCCATATTTGTAGAGACAAAGTTCCTGTATGTGTGAAGTAAAGCTGACTGCCAGACCACTCCCATGAGAAAATGGACAAAGTGCAGTCGAAATCCTGACTGAAGAAGCAAAATTGACAATCCACAATTACTAACATCAAAGGTAGTTTTCAACTATAAAAATAATAACTAAATTTGACCTTTAGACACTCTGTAATATTTTGTAGCTGAACAAAGCCCACAGTACTCCTTTATTTAACGTTACTACAGTTTCTCTGTCACTGAGCAGATTCTTACGCTAGGATCATTTTATGTAGTTTTGATTGCTTACTTTGTACTCAATTTTATTCTATTTTAGCTATTTTAGCATCTTTCACAAACTTGTAGCCAGAAATACCGAAAAATCTAAACCGGTTAAAACCACTATGTAAGCCCAGTGTTTTAACCACTTCAGATCCCACATTTTGCAACTTCGTTAAGGAAATTCCAACCATAACTACATACAACATGGAGGAAAGTTGAGAAGGTAGGCATACGAAAATGAAAACTTGTCTGTTCTCACAATTTCCTTCAGACTTGCACGTCCACCATTTACAGACGTATAATGTCTCTTCATCCTTCACTGTAGAAAGGAGACGGTCAAGACGGGTCATGTTATTTTAGATGTGTTTCGTACCTAGTAGCAAGGAGAAAGCATTTCACCAACAGTGCATCATATACATATGTACCTACCTTCTGTCGTTTCTATGCTATCCCTTGCATGTATGAACCTATCAGTACGTAGAGCACCATTCTCATAGTGCGCCAGGAGGTAGAGTAAACTTCATAAAATTGGTGACAAGAAACTTGAGATGACTAAACAAAGAAGAACTTGAAAATTTTACCCAGCCAAAATACATACATACAGATGCTGACAGCTCAATATTCTTCTGCCCGGTGCAACGTCTGCTCTTCTGCTGTTGCTGCTGCTGCTGCTGCTGCTGTAGTGCAATATTGGCTCGTGGTTTTTTTGACGGTAGTTTGGCTTTCTTTGCTTTGCTTCAGTTTGCACTTGGTGGTATGGTCGGGTCGACGATGGGTACAAGGTGCAGAACAAGTGTGCAAGGTTGATTCAAGTTTTCTCCTTTCTTTCTCGTTTTTTTTTGGTTTCCCCGTGGCTACCGGTACTCTGTTGGTCGGAAGAAGCCAGTGCAGTGGATAGAAGAATACATAGAATTCAGCTTTAGTTCCGACAGTCAAATAATATCTTGGCTGTTTGCGTAGTGATACCTTAAATGAGGAAAGAAATGAGAAAAGCATACAAATGTACCTACATGCTTTTTATCTTGCGTTTAGTTCATGCCTGCCTCCTTTGTTAAGGAATTATTATGGATATAGGTAATTGGAAGGAGTAGCCAACCAGGAAATATGAGCTACTAGTATGCACTTGCCTGTGAGAACTCCACACTTACATAACACACACTCACGGGACTTTTCGACTTTGTAATATATAAAGTTATTGATATCCAGAGAATCCTGTAGTATTGAAGTCTAGATTGCTAAAAAATCCTTTTTACTTCATTAAACCCGGCTTTTTACCACCTATTTTAAAGCTCAACTCTTTGTTTCATAACTTTTACTCTAAATTATTCCTTGACTTAACCTGCGTAGGTGTGCAATGTTAGCTTAAGTAGGTAACTTACGAAATTAGAATTTAAAGTGCTAGGGATTTAACTTAATGGAAAACTTTGTACGGGAAGAAAGTTCTATACATGCCTGCAAGCGGGCTGAAATACGAATAAATGTCGATACTTGAGGTGTATGTACTAGCCTCTCGTTATTTTCCAGAAGTTGCACTTTGCATTATTTACTTTACTTTTGTGGAGCAGCTGATTTATTTAGCTGCGGTGTACAATTGTGGAAAATGCAGTTTCATGAATTTTATATGTTCCGGTTAGACAAGTTTAAATTCTTGGGATTGACTTTAAATCTCTCCCTGAAATGAAGCAGTCAACCGCCATCTTTCTAACGGAAGCGTCTTTGACTTTGACCTTTAGCTATACAAAAAATGTTTCAAAAAAAAGGTAAAATTTGGAAACGCTTTTAAAAGTTCTAGCCCTTGATTCGTGTCTCACATTAGGGCTGTCAGAGCCGCAAATCCGCACTTTGACTTTGACTCTAGTCATGAATTTTACAGGCCGGCGCCAGTACATAGATTGTCAGTCTTGCTCTGTTTTACTTGGGCTATAAATACGAGAGTAACAGGAGACGTAAGACAAAGAGACTGCTAAAACGTACAGGAAGCTTTCTATACGATTTGCGTAGTAACTTTGCGTTTATTGCTTGAAATACAAAATACAAATCCAAAACCGGATATTGATCTCACGCTTATAATAATTATTATTCACACAAGTAAGTACGGAGTACGGAGCAAAGTTAAGTTAGTTTTAATGTCTGCCAGTGCCAGAGGCCAGAGCATTGCCTCCCCAAAATATCCAAGAAGGGACGCAGTTTTTTCCCCCAAATGGGTCCTACGTCAGATATTTTATGAATGAAGATAGACAAAGCTTCGACAGTCCCGTCGAAATCCCAAGGAACTTTATGATTCCAAACCCAAAAATAAAAATACGGGAGGAAATAGGAAATTGTTTGCGTCTTTCTCAAATCACACTTTGAATCATTCAGTCGACAAGGTCTTTTGTGATTTCCAGTCGAAAAAACTACTAAAGTGACGTCTTGCTGTGCGGAGCCAAAAGAGAGAAGCTCTCTTGACTTTATGTTGTTAACTGCCTCGTTTTATGAATTCATACATGGATGTACACGTCTGTAGCCGTAGCCACAGTAGGATGCCGGAGGAACCGCAGTCATATAAAAGCTGTGCATTGGGCCACTGGAGCAGGAATAAAGATAATATCTACAGACGAAATGGAGATATTCCCTTGTTTTTGTTTTTCCTCTTATTTTTATCCTTCGTTAGGTTCAATGAAATTCGATGAACTGAGCAAGAAAATGAGATACCGAACAATATGCTATGCACAATAAATGTCAGCCGTACATACCTACTCTGCTTGTTTCCCAATCTCCATTAATACAATTGTAGTAGTGTGTATTAGATGTTCACTTGCCACTATATGTATATAGTGGGATAAATCACTTTGTGCGTCTGTACATTATAGACACACTGCATCTTGGTCTAGTAAAGCATAAAACAAGATAATCTAACTGACTGTGGCGGAAATTGTCAATTTCCTTTTCTGCGGGGGCACCCAATTCTATCAGTATCAGAATCCCAGTGCAGTGTGTTTGCGGACTTTTGATTCTTTCCCCGGTTGTTTCCACAGACCACAAAATTGAGAGCTATCTTCTGTCCATGTCCATATTTTAACGGAGGGCAGAGAGAGAGAGGGGAGAAAGAACTGACTGCGTAAATCACGCACGTATTGCCCCACTTTACGTTTTTGAGGGCTGTGGGGTGCGTCGGGCTGTCGGCAATTTATCTCCGATATCATTATCAGAGTGCCCTTCATATGTGGTATCCAATACACTCCTTAATTTTTAGTGGTCAAGCCCTTTCCATGTTCACATTTCCCAACAGGGTCGAAAAAGTGAACCTTTGTTAGCTTGATCTGTAGCTTCCTCCCTTGCCTTTGTCTGTAGGTACATATATAAGACGGCTCAGTATGATCGATTCCGATGACCTCAGTGGGTAGGTAAATCTGGACGGTTCGTATACAGAACATGTACGTACATACATAGCTGTATTAAATAGTACAAAGGCATAAATCTTGTTAAGTCTTTGTGAAAAATGTAGTACTTTTCTTTCCTCTAAGCTCATAAGCCTCTATATAAACTAAAACTAAGGACACTAAAGTAATTACTGTTAACTGTGCTTGTCGTTACAGAGATTTGTAATGGCATTAAACGGGGCCTTCTCATTGCGTATGTCACAATGACAGTGGACTACCCTCCCACGCTTAAGCCATTAGCATTAGTAAGCTAGCTTAATGTACGAGCAAGTATGTACATCTATGTATGTAGGTAGGTATTTCATTTTCATGGAATTTCCGAGGAATTTTATTACTTTTCATTGAACTTGCGTATATTCGGTATGGTACACACATTTTTTCGTTAAATGTCCACGTCAGTGGGCTGCGTAGAAGCGTAACCCTTAAAAATTTGAAATCCAAGCCAAGTGGTACACTTATTCGTTTTACTTTTTGCTGATATTTTGATGTCAAGGTCTGCCCAATAGTCAAATATCCATGAGGAACTTCACTGAGGGGAAAATGTCAAGTGTGTTGCTCTCATTATTTTTTATCCTGGAAATAATAGGAGAAAATGAGGAAACTTTTGAGTTTTTTTCCACTAAAATTATGTCAGAAGGATCAAATTTGGTGAAAGCGAACAAGGGTACTAAAGTAGTAGGTAGGTACTACTCTTGACTACGCACTGGCACTGACTATAGTGAGGCCCGACCGGGGCTGGCAAAGAGAAAGTGGAGGACGGGAGACGGAGTAGAAACAAAAATACTGCTGTTCCGGTCCTCCTTCGTAAAACTTGAAATAAGAATATGTGTCCAATGTTTATGACTGATATAAAAAAAATGGAGGAAAGCGTGCCCTTGAAAATGTTTGAATGCGAAGGAATGAATATATAGTAAAATCAAATCTCCGGAAGTTACTGCTACACTGTTTGCCTTTTAAGTCTGGAAGCTCGACGTTACTTACTGTTGATTCCGGGTTTATTGTCTATTTTCGGTCCACACACACACCCACCGTTATTTGTAGTAACACGTAGTAGTACACGATAGACTAGGAGGATCTTTTTATATATTTACACTTATTTTCATTTTCAGTGGATGTGCAGTTGCAAGAGACTGTGTCTGTAGATTCACGTACACTAAACAGCCGATTCTATAAACCTATGCTTATCAGTCACACATGGCCTTCTACATAACTATATAGAAAGCTTCAGGTTCCTGTGTATGCGAGAATAAAAATGTAAAAATCACAACTAATACATATAACGATACAAACAGAATGCTGTGCATACCTCGTCTTGCATGATTGCCAGCTATTACAGGTAAGTAGAGCGCAAGTGGAGGATTAAAATCCTTCGTATCATATCGTCCCAGAGGTTTTGCAACGTTAAACTTATACTGTCAACTAATCGCCGGCTGAATTGACCTGAAAGAGGGGAAGTGAGGCTGGATCTGGATCTGGATCTGGAAATAAATGTTATAGTAAGGCATGCATACGTTCAAGTATTTTGTGGTATAGGTATAAAAGTATCCCTTATACCTACCAAATATGTATATATGTATGTATGTATGCTATGGATTACAAAGTCAATTCTTCTCTGCCTCGTCCTCGTCCGTGAGGAGTGACTGCTGCTGTTTATAAAGGATTTATAAAAAGAAACACTCGTGTCGGTCCAACTTTGGGAAACTTTAGGCATTTCCTTTTAAAAAGCATTTCCTTATTTTCCCTTATACAGTCAAGTCAATCTATCTATAAGTACCTATACTTCTTTAGTTTTAGCTATACTGCCTATATATGAGGGCGAGGGCTATAGCTATGTTCATTTCATGTGCGTCTAGTTATAGGATTTTAACCGATATGACATTGGCATTGCTACTGCCATTGTCATTATAATGCGTATGGCTCGTCTTCTTTACGCTCTTGTTCCCTAAAACTCTAATCGTGAGTCTACATGAGACGGAAGCACACACATGCTTTCACTCTAGTGCCTTTCCTTGTATTGTAAATTGGGAAGTCTAGCTTATTTGTAGTTTATGGTCATATACATGACGCAAACATTTTCTTCTTCTTTCACTTTTTTTCCCCCAGCTCTCATCACCACTCACATCAAACCAAGGAGCACACTACAAATTGTAATCCAAAATGGAATGGGGCTCAGAACTAAATGCTCCAGTCTCGAACTTGTAGCAGCCTCGATCAACTCAGCACACTACACACGAAGGTTTAGCAGTAAGCTGAAGCTCCTTTGAACTCAAACTTGCATATGTATGCTATGCTAAAATAACATGGAATCAACAGCAGTGAAGTGACGAGCTAAAGTGGCATATGTAAATAGGTATACTACATATCGTCACAGTCGAAGCAATATGGCCAACCTGAACCACAAACGAAATTGTACATGTTTCGGAAAAGGGAGTCGAAATTATGGAAATCTTCATAGCACATCAACTTTGATCATTCATGATTTACTGATTTAAATGCTAATTCAAATTGGTTTGCACAGTTGGTGACGTGAATCATTTCTCCGTATCGGGTTACACTGGTCGGACCAGTGAGAGTTGATACAGCTGGGAAAAATTATTTGCCCACAAGTATAATCTCTATGTTAATACACGAGAGAAAAGTGGAATTTATCTGTACGCATCCTCTCTCCTCTTTTTCTGTGTTTTTAGTAAGCTTTGGGAGACTGGTTGGTCACTTTGCCTCTTCAGTAATGCTATAAGAAATGGTTGGATAGCTTCCTTGTCAATTCCATTGTTATTGAAAATGCACTTTTGCCTGCTGCTTTTCATCTCACTCAGGCAGGACAGGACACATACCTTGGTTGGTACCTATACACATATCTGCATATGAAAAGAAATCGTTTATGCCCGCGTGCCCAATAAAGAAATTGAAAATTCGTCGTCTCGGGTTTGCTTTAGTATAAAATAAAAAAAGACGGCTAAAGTCGGTCATGTCTGAAAGAATTAAATATTCCTTGTAATTTCTACTTTGGCATAGGTAGGTACATAGTTTCTGGACTGATATCCTAGCCCAATTTCAACAGTACTATAGCTACAGCTTCACATATAACAGCAAATTTGCAATTAATAATCAAGAATATATGTTTCTAGAATTCTACAGCCTCATCACTTATACTTGTCTGTAGATCCCTTTTGGCGTCAGCCTGTTCAATGCAGTATACTTCACAATATTTTATATTTCCGGATACGGTATATATTGAAGTAGTAGCCGGTTTTGTTTGTTTTACAAAGGAGCTGGGAGACAGTGGAGGTGTGTATAGACAACAGGAAACTTTTACAGACGAAAAATAGAATACCTACTAATAGTGGAAAATAAAATATAAAAAAGGAATAAATAAAGACTAGCATTAGTCAAGGTTAACTGTGCACACTAAACTGCTACAAGAATAATTCTGCCGTGTGTGCACCTCCAAACTTTTTGGCAGTAAAATCCCTTCAAGTTCCTTTCACGTGGTTTTGTCTAATAAATTGTACTTACAAATTTTGGTCTCTCATCTCTCATCCCTCGTGCCTCATATACCTATGTAAATTCCTATGCTAATCCCTGTCGTAAGAGTCGTAACCCAATTTCTTGTCTTGTATTAGAAATTTTGATTTTGATTGAAACGACGGAGATACGGATTAACACTCAATCGAAATCGTGTTCAAGGTCCAAATATTTTCGTGTTTGTTTCTCTACTACTGCTATTGCGTCCCCAGAAACGACGCTATTCCAATTTCCAATTCAATATCAAAAAATCAAAGTCAAAATCAAAATCAAAGTAGGTAATCTAAACCAAGTCAAAGTCAGACAAGATAGAGCCGGGGCCAGAGGCCATCGATGTACATTATGTACATAGTAGAGTGATTGCTAACATCTCCACGGAAAGGGAAAGTGAGGGGGCAGAGACACAGACAATCTTATCTGGTACGGATCCCAGTGGAGGAAATAGCAGACAAGAGTGCATACCTAATTGTTTCACACTTCACAACAAGAACGGAACCTAGTACCCAGTTCATCTCTGAAGCTGGGATTAGCACCTAATTTCTTACTCTATATAAAAATATGATGTGAAGGGTAAAACAAAATTTGAATGAAACACAGCATTCCTTTCCGTAGTTCCCATGCACACACAATAAAAAAAGACTCTTATTACGTCATGCAACTTTTAAAATGGAGTAAAAGATGTGAGTGTGGTGTGTGGTTCAAGACTGAAAGAAACTGAAATCATGTCATGTCCTAGATCTTCACAACGCATAAATGAATAATTATATATGAGTTCTAAGAAAAATATTGCGAAGCGGCTAATGCCTATACAAGCAAGTGAGCAAGGAGGAATTCCAACAAAGGTTTACAGCTTCACAAACTTGTCATCACTTGAGACTACACTGTATATACATACCTATAGCAGTACCTGCATGGTTTTATATGTGACCTGTTTTGCATCTATATTTTGGGAGCCTATACATATTTGTATTTTTGTTTTTATATATTTTATTCTTTATTTATTTGTAAAGCCCGTTATCGTACTATTAATAAAACATTTATTACATTTGAGTTTTCCCTTTCGAATCACAATCATCATCATCACCACCATCATCCGATCCTGGTGTGTTTTTTTATAGTTGGCATTGAATCACTCTAGTTGAGAGTGATTCGATTTGCATTGCATTGTATTGCAGTGGATGTCATTGCATTTAGGATTGTAAATTGGAAATGTGTGTTGTTCCTTGAGAGAGGAGAGCTTGATGATATATTAGAAGTCGTGTCTTGTTGTTTTTTTATAAACATTTAAGTATTTGTAAAATGCACACACAAGCTCGCAAAACTAACCCAAAGTCAACGCAGCAAGTCAGGCCAAAGCCAAGCAAGTCAGGCCAAAGCCAAAAAACAACTCATCTGAGAGTAGTTGTAAGTACATTATAGGGATATAGTCAAAATCCAATAAATAAACGGAATTGCCACTTTTTCTATTTACTTCCATTGGCTTAACGGCCCGCTAAATTTTTTCCTCAATAAACGTATCTTACTTCATTTAATATCTTTCAAAAGACAGTACTTAAGATATATTTCTCCACCCACTCCCAGTCCTTGAGGTTGGTCAAAAAAATGGTAGAGAGTGAAATCTTGAAGTGTAGTGAAATGGAAAGCAATTCCAATGAATTTCTTACATGCAGATGCTTACACAGAATTAGCGTCTACTTCCAAGTTGCGTGCTATGTATACACCATGCATGTACAAAAAGTTTTCCTACAATTTCTATACCTATCCACACACCAATGTGATTTATATAATATAGCACGGAATACAGTTAAGAACAGAATAGCGGAAAGAATTAAATTAATTAGATTAATTACTGCGGAGTCATTGCAATAAAACGCCAAGCATGTACTAAAAAGAGTAGTAATGCTGCCCCGGTTAATCCTTCCCAGATGCGGTGCTGTAAGGCAGGCATTGATTTTGAAGCACTCATCATTACCATCAATGTTTTTTAACTCATTTCGAAAATTCCAAGTCCAACTTCAGTGGAATACCAGTACAAATCGTTTCTTGTACATGAAGAAGCAAAATGACTTTTGCTAAGCTAAATGTCCTATGCTCTATTTTACGAATTTTGCCAATCGTATTGTTTATTTATTTTTCGAAACCTATTCGAAACTGAGGAACCATGGAAAGAATGCTTTACAAAGTGTTTAATTCTTTAGTTTAACTTTTCAAAAACGGTTAAAACTAGTAAATGACACTTTTTCAAAGCGGTTAAAACGAGTAAATGACACTTTTTCAAAGCGGTTAAAACTAGTAAATGACACTTTTTCAAAGCGGTTAAAACTAGTAAATGACA
>JAQFZC010006690.1:0-12181 GCA_034695205.1 Dicyrtoma fusca
CGCATTTTATATTTTTTGAACTTTTTGGAAATGTTCTTTTATATTTTTTGGCCTTTTTGAAAACGCATTTTATATTTTTTGAACTTTTTGGAAATGTTCTTTTATATTTTTTGGCCTTTTTGAAAACGCATTTTATATTTCTTGACCTTTTTGAAAATACTCCTAATTATTTTTTGAAATTTTTGAAAATGTATGTTTATATTTTTTGACTTTTTTGAAAACGCATTTTATATTTTTTACACTTTTTGAAAATGTAAATTTGTTAAAAACTCGGTCTGGCCTTTTTTAAAATGAATAATAGTAGTTGTGAATGTTTTTGAAAACGTTAAATTGTAGTTTTGACCGTTTTAAAAAAGTTAATTTCTACTTTTGACCATTTCAAAAACGTTTGTTTGTAGAATAAATACTTTTGTAAGTCATTCTTTCACCGTTGTTGGTTTGGTTTCCCAGCTTCGAATAGGTTAATGTATTAGTTAGTTAAAACTTTTATACGGAAATGGAAAAATCAATTTAGCCTGTTGCCTGTTGAGTTGATGTTGATTCTGATTGTTCGTTAAACTACCTGATTGCTTTTTATGATCCTTGAGTACAAGTGAAACCTTCAAACTTTCAAGAAGCTCTTGTTCCACAAATATAATACAAATGATTTTGATGATGGGCTTTACAGCGTAATTTGATATGGAAAACGATTATGAATTCTTGGAAAGCGTTTAATGCTGATTACTTCCGTCTGCGTCTGTACGGATGAATTGTGGGCAAGTGGAATTATGGGCCACAAGTATTTTTCTAGAAGAATTGTTTATGACGCAAGTCCGCAGTTTTCCCTTTTGATGTGAGTTCCTGCAATTAACTTTTTACCTCTGTTTATGGTAAGTGCAAAATACAAGTATAACACTTTCTCCACAATAGCAAAAGGGGCTATGTGTACATTTCAAAATAAGTAAAGGGGCTACTTGAACTTTAGGTATCAAAATGTTAAAGACTTATTTTTACCATCTTTTAAACACAGACAAAGTGGGAAATACACTTTTTGAAATGTAAAAACGTTGAATGCTCCCTTTTTCAAAAAGAGCAAAGCTGGAATTTGAACTTTTCAAAATGTCAAAAACTAGTAATTACCCTTTTTCAAACACGGTAAAACTGGGATTTACACTTTTTAAAGTGTCAAAAACATGTATTTGCCCTTTTTCAAAAGGACTAAAAGTAGAATTTGCACTTTTTGAAATGTCAACACCTTGCCTTGTGTTTACCCTTCTTCAAACATAGTAAAACCTGGGTTTACACTTTTCGAAATGACACAAACTTGTATTTTCCTGTTTTCAAACACAGTAAAACTTGGATTAACATCTTTTAAAATGTCAAAAAAATCATTATTTACTCTATTTCAAAACACGCTAAAAGCGGGATTTGCACTTTTTAAACTCAAAAACTTGTATTTTCTATTTTTCAAACAGACTAAAATTAGGATTTGCACTTTTGTAATGTCAAAAACTTGTATTTACCCTTCTTTAAACATGGTAAAACCTGGATTTACACTTTTCAAAATGACGCAAACTTGTATTTTTCTCTTTTCAAACACTGTCAAACTTGGATAACCACTTTTTAAAATGTCAAAAAGTCATTATTTACACTTTTTGAAACACAGTAAAAGTAGGATTTGCACTTTTAAAATGTCAAAAACTTGTATTTACCTTTTTTCAAACATACCTACCGTATTTATTCTAAAAGTACGCCCCGTGTACTATCCAAACACAGTCCTTCAACCCCCGTGTACAACTGGAGACCCGTGTACTACTAGAGACCCGTGTACTATTAGAATAAATACGGTAGTAACACTAGGATTTGCACTTTTTAGAAAATAGTTCTAATTCCCATACATGTTTCGAAAA
Organism: Dicyrtoma fusca; assembly: GCA_034695205.1. Lineage (NCBI taxonomy): Eukaryota > Metazoa > Arthropoda > Collembola > Symphypleona > Dicyrtomidae > Dicyrtoma > Dicyrtoma fusca. The sequence continues at coordinate 1,890 of JAQFZC010006690.1, forward strand.
ATGACCTTCTTTTATCTACAATAATCCACTTTTTTTAATGCCTGTCTTGTCATTAGCGTTTTAAGCTCATTAGTTCGTTTTTGTGTAAGTCCGTTATTTTCCACTGCACTGCATTGCAATTCCAAACCTAATTTCAATCTTAAAATGCGAGTGAAAGTGGAAGAAAGTCGAAAGTACTAAGCGGCAATCATGCATGTAGTACATAAGAATGAACTGTAATGTAATGTAGCACATTAGCTTTGAGGACACAAAGGAGAGCTTGTGAAAAGCGCGTAGAAAACGAAAGTATCCCCTGAATTCAATTTAATCCTACAAAAGAGGAAAAGCAAAAAAAAAAAGAAAAAAAAAGAGAAAGCGGGATGAACTGCCCAAGTCAAGGGAAAAGAATGACTTTGTCATATCTCACAGACTCAGAATCTACAAGGAACCGAGACGGCGTCTGTCTCGTCTCTTTCTCAGTTCAAATCTAAAATCAAACTAACTAAACTGTAAACCAAGTGAAAGGGAGCGACAAAAAAAGCGACAAACGACAAGCCAGCTTTTAATGCAATGTAGCCGACGTTGTATAGAAGTGGAGAAAGTAAAACTGAATCAGTGAATAAAGGCGAAAGCCGCTTTCCCTTCCCTCCAATGCGAATGGCCCAAGCTTTCTCTTTTTTTTTATTTTTAGGATCAAATGTAATTGAGGAAGCCAAAAGACTTTTCAATTCAAAAGCGAAGCTAGATGAGCCAATTCACTTTACTTTGTAAAAGTGAAAGTCAAAAAATAAAATACAACAAAGCAACAATAATGGCATCGAATGCAATTGGACAATTTCTGGCCGATTTTTTTAATGTTTAACCTTTGCGAAACAGTAATATATCTAGTTTTACACCTTTTGAAAAATGTTGGTTTCTAGTTTTGACCTTTTTTAAAGGGTCAATTTATAATTTAGCACGTTTTGGAAAGTGTTGGTTTTTAGGTTTGACCTTTTTGAAAGTACTAATTTCTAGTTAACACCCTTCCGAAGGTGTTGATTTATAGTTTCGACCTTTTTGAAAGTGTGAATTTCTAGTTTTAACCTTTTTGAAAGTGTTGGTTTCTAGTTTTGCTCCCTTTTTAAAGTGCTAATGTTTATTTAAGCACCTTTTCTAACATGTTGGTTTCTAGTTTTGACGTTTTTAAAATGGCTAATTTCTAGTTTAGCATCTTTTTGAAACTGTTGGTTTCTAGTTTAGCACCTTTTTGAAATCTTTGCTTTCTAGTTTTGGCCTTTTCAAAAAAGCTAGTTTTTAATTTAACACTTTTTTGAGAGCGTTGCTTTCTAGTTTTGACTTTTTAAATGTGTACATTGGTAGTTTGATACCTTTTCGAAAAGTTAATTTCTAATCTTACACGTTTTGAAAGTGTTAAGCTGTATTAGATATATAAACAGTAAGCAACTTCATGGTTTACCAGTTGCGAATAGGTTAATACAAAAAATTATTACTAGTACCGCCTTACACATATAAGTGCAAACTCAAGTTCAACTTGGTTAGGGATTAAACATTTAATTATCGCTTGTTAATTGCCCTTGTAGCATTGAGGTACATAAAGTTTGGAATTTAACAACCGTATGGTGTTAAATACAAAGGACTTTCAGCCCACTTTTATTTCCACTTGTTTTAAGGGGCTTTCATCTTTCAATCCATAGAAGTTTCAATAGTAGACGCTGTCAATGGCTATAATTAGAAGAGTAAAACTGAACGGATTGAGATTCGAAAATTACGAACACTTTACTAATGGTACGAACTGTCGGTGAAGAAGCATTGTGGCGTAAGTTCAGTTCCATACTTAATTACCACTAAAATCGTAAAAGGAATAACACATTGACGCTTTTTTTAAAAGTGTCGTGTCCATATAGTAGTAGTAATCTTTAGCTTAATGTCAAATGCCTTAATGGCTATTTTAAAAAAACAATTTATCAGCAGTTGCACTCTTTTAAAACGTGTAAATGGCAGTTTTACTATTTTTGAAAACGTGTGAAAATATGTAGTAGTTGTGCTTTACCTGAAAAAGCGGAATCAGCAGCTTTACTAATTTTTAATAGTAAATGCTCTGTTTACTCTTTTTGAAAACGTTTGAATAGCAATTTTATATTGTTTTAAAACGTGTAAGTGCCAGTTTTTCTGTTTTGGAAAAAGTGTAATTAGTAGTTATTCTACTGTTTCTCAAAAAATGGAATCAGCGGTTTTACAACTTTTTTGAAATGTAAATACCACGTTTGCTCTTTTTGAAACAGTGTAATTAGAAATTGTACTATTTCAATACGTGTAGCTGCAAGGTTTTTTATTTTAGAAAAAGTGTAAAATATTTTAGTTTTGATGTTTCTAAAAAAGTGGAATCAACACTCACTATGATCTTACAATTTTTGAAAAATGTAAATACCAGCCTATTTGTTTTTTAAAGTGTTATTACAATTTTGCCAATTGTTTTAAAGTGTAAATACCATAGTTGCATTTTTTGAAAAAATGCAGATACCCCATGTTTATACACCGTAGGAAAGTGCTAATACCAGTTTTACACATTTTTGGAACAGTAAACGCCATTGCATTAGTTATTAGTATTGCTTTAATTAGTTTAATTGTACAAAAATGAATGTGCATAGTTTTACCATTTTTGAAAATTTCCCAGAATGCAGTAGCTACGCCTTACACTAATGTATACACTAATGGTACGTAAAATTTGAGCTGTGTGAACTTACGTTAGAATGGTGCTTAGCCAACGTTATACTTCCGTCACAATGCCTTTTCGCCCGCGATATAGCATTGTAATACTGTAAACATTAACGATTATCTACTTACTTGCAACATACTTTACAAAATCGTTTACAATTTGGGTTGAAGAACCTCACTCACAGTAATAAATCCAATAATTCAAAACTGTTTTCACTGCTTTCACTACTTTCACTGCTTTCACTACTTTCTCTACTTTCACTACTTTCACTCCCGCATACTCCCAGAATTTCCAATGATTGTTGTTGAACTGAGTTTTGCCTCGTTGTATCGTTAGTGTTTAGGTGGACAGCCTCGCATTAGAAACACATTATTGCATTGGCAGAATAACAAGAGGCTGTAATGATGTGGCTGTGCGGACTTGAAAGCGGTTGGACCATAAATATAAATATAAAGCATCTCCGTTTGAATTTGAATCGACTACTTCAATGTTTAAAACTGATTTGATTGCCTTGCCAATGCAATTCAATGTTGACTGTCTTTTATTGAGGAATTAGGGTTGAAAGAGAAATAATAATGGAATGATGATGGGTTGGACGGTGATCTAATGCTAATGGGGATGGTGATGGGAAGGTAATTCCTTTTCATTGAAATTCAAGTCTCTCTTGTGTACCATTTGACTGGCTCTGTCTGGTCTGTCTGGATAAATTTATAAGCTCAATGGAATACGGATTTGAACGGATTCATGAATGCTAAATGTTGTTTTTGCTGTTTCTGGTTCGGGTTCTGGCTCTGGTTCGGCCTCTGCTAAAATATACATATTAATGCTTCAAATGTTGTGACAGATTGTGGAGGGACTGAAGGGGAAAGCGGATTATTTTAGGTTTGTTTGAAAGGACGGACGCTTGGACTAATTCAAGGGCACTTTCACTCTCTTTCTCTCTCATGAAAAATTTTTGGTTGTTAAAAATATTTTTAACGAGGTAGGCTTCAACGCCGCTATTTATTTTCTGCCTCTGGAAGTACTTTTAAATATTAAAGGTGTATAGTTCCAATTTGTTAACCAAATCAAAACTCAGGTTCTGTAACATCAATACATTTTTTTGAAACGGCGCAAAACTTCCTATTTGCATATTTTTAAAAAAACGTTATAAAATGGCCGTTTGTATTATTTTAAATTTGTCAGTGAGCCCGCCAGAAAATTTAAAAAACAAAAATTAATGGGGGGAACCCACTGCTTCTTTTCCCGCGTTAAGCAAATTAAATTTGCCATTTATTCTGTATCATTATGGTGGAATTTAATTGTAGGATGTAATATTTCGACGGCATCTTCTTTGTAGTGTCATAGTGTCTGTCCTAGCCCGATTTGTATTAACTAAAATTTTTAAAGCCCCAGCTTCAACAGGATTTTCCCGCTGCTTTCCATACAAAATTCCACGCCAACGCAAATGCTCGACTTTATTTTTTACAGTATCGACACCAGAAGGTGAAGGCTGAAGCGAAAGTGAAAGTTGAAAGTGAGAGTAAAGTAAACAAAAAAAATAGAAAAAGAAAGTTTGTAGAAGACGTAGTGTATAAGCTCACGTAAAACAATGAGAACTTTCTCCTGCTCTTCGTGGGCTCTGATTGCGGTGTCAATGCATCTTCCAGAGACAATGCACTGTTTTCTGAAAGAACAAAGCTTTTCATTTTAAAATGAAACTACAGATCGTGTTTTCTAAGATGCTTTCAAATTCTAATCCCTGCGTAGAAAACAATAAGACAATACACTGTTTGAGTGTCAACTATAACTTTTAGGATAAAAACAAAGCCAAGGGAAATCAATGGAGGGCGACGGACGAAAATGAGTTTTTGTTTTATTTTTGAGATTCAAGCGGGCACCGCAATCATTAACTATACTTTTAAAGTTGACACCTTCTGGCTTCAATTATTATTAAAACTGACTATTTTCTCAGGTGCAAAGTTTGCCTCCGATTAGACAGTTTATTAGACTCTGCTGTTTTCTAGAAGTTCCGTTTTTGACTGTATTCTCTACATTTTGCAAGTTTTTTGGTGAAAGTGTGGACTGGTTTCTACCTATTGAGTAAAAAGTGCTTTTATAAACGGTTTTCAACGCGTTCGAAACAGCAATGTATCTAGTTTTACACCTTTTCGAAAATGTTGGTTTCTAGTTTTGACCTTTTTGAGTGCTAATTTCTAGTTAAAGCACCGTTTGGGAAATGTTGGTTTTTAGATTTAATCTTTTTGAAAGTGCTCTTTTGTAGTTATGCACCTTTATGGAAGTGTTTATTTCTAGTTTAGCACCATTTTGAAAGTGCTAATTTATAGTTTTAACCTTTTTGAAAGTGCTTACTTTTAGTATAGCACATTTTAAAACACGCTAATTTCTAGTTTAGCACCTCTTTGAAAGTGCTAGTTTCTAGTTTTGACCTTTTTGAAAGTGTTTATTTCTAGTTAAGTACCTTTTTAAAGTGTTTGTTTTTAGATTTAACTTTTTTGAAAGTGCTAATTTCTAGTTTAGCACGTTTTTGAAAGTGCTAATTTCTAGTTTTGACCTTTTTGAGTAGTAACTTTTAGTTTTGACCTTTTTGAAAGTGGTAATTTCTGGTTAAGCACCTTTTTGAAAGTGTTGGTTTCTAGTTTTGACCGTTCTGAAAGTGCTAATTTCTAGTTTGACACCTATTCGAAAATGTTAGATGGTAGTACTGGTGGATATGGACAGTCAACAACTTCATAGTTTACCAGTTGCAAATATGTAGGTTAAAAGACTTGGTCGACTAGGCTGTTGAATTTCACAGAATTGGGAACAAACTAGAAAACTTTCCATTTCTCTTCAACAATTTGTCCACCAATTATTTGAGTGTGCATCTTCACACACAACGTAACTTTGATACATAGGCGGATAGATTAGAACGTACTTTCGACACAGAAGTAATGGTTTTATAGGGCATGTAATGTAATTAGAGTGGATAACTTGGTTCAAGATGCAAATTGACGTAAGTCTAACAAAACTCTTAAGGGCTTAAGCTACTTATTGTGGGATACGCCATACTGTTATGTATTCTAATTTAGTGTAATCGAATACGTAGAGAGAATGGCTATCTATTTTGTAGTAGCTGCTTAGTATTCACAACAAGCATTGCACTGACGTTGCTTATTTGCAAAAGCATGTACCAACCGACGACCTAGACACGTGTGGGTGATTGTACGTTATGTAAAGTTTGTTTTTTTTTATTATTTTGAACTTTTTTAACAACAAAATGGACGTCCTTAGATTAATTTGTCCCGTTTCAAAAAGATTCAAATTGTGGGTTTTAAACATTTTAAAAGTACCAATATTAAGTATTATAATTTTTTTCGTTCCTAAATTGGGCAAGTAGAACAGTTGTTTGGACATTTTTTTAAAAAAACGTAATTATTGGTGTTTTTACTTTTTTAAAACAAAATTATGTATTTACACATTTTCCAACGTTTTAAAAATATCCTCATCGAACATTCTGCACCTTTTCAAGAGCATTCAAGTAGGGAATTTTGCATTTTTTCAAAAACATGTAACTAGGAGATTTTGCATCGTTTCAAAAAATGTAAATTGAACATTTTTAATCTTTTCAAAAACATTAAATAGACATTTTGCATAGCTGCGTAAATAAAACAGTTGTAGGTAGATGATTTTGTGTATTTAAAGAAACTTTTCCATCTACAGCGAACTGACTGTATCTTTACTTTGACGCCGTCTACGATTTTAAATAATAAAGTGCTAATAACGGCGTTCTATATCATTATGCAGCTCTATTGTATATTAAATTTATTGATTCGAGTGTGGACTTAGGTAATCAAAAACACGTAATCACAATAATTTACAAATAATACACTTTGCCTCTTCCAAAACAAGTAAAAGCCCAATTTGTAATATACACTTGGAACTTTGCAAAACCATCAAAATATTGTAAAAATGTTACACATTTCCCACACTATTATGAGCGCCTGAAACAAGCTATTCGGACATTTTTGCCATTTTAAAAGTCCAAATCGAACATGTTTGCAATTTTTAAAATGCGCTGGTAGAACATCGCATCTACTCAAAAACATGTAAATGGGACATTTTTGCCTCTTTCAAAAAACATGTAAATAGAACATTTTGCTTCTTTTAATATAAACGGGCATTTTATTACGCTTGTTTAAAAATATGTAAATACCGTAAAGCTTCTAATAGAAGGCCGAGCCTTCTATTTGTAAAACTCAGTTTGACCCCCGCCGTTTATTAGGAACCCGCAATCAATTAGAGACCCGCCTTCTATTTACAATAGTTGCACCAACCCCCGCCGTCTATTGAAAGTCCAGCCTTCTATTAGAAGCTGTACGGTAGAACGTTTATGTACCGTTTCAAAATGATTATTAATTATGGAATATGTAGATAGCTTAATACCTGGCTTTGGATTTGTGAGAAAAGCTAGTAACGAAGTAACCTAATTACTATTGAGGCAGCTTTCAGACACAGAAAATAAATAACGGCGTTAAAGCCTAACTCCGTAAAAATATTTTAAATCAACAAAAATGTGTAAATGGAAGTATATAAGACTTGTCAACTTTTCAAAAATAAATTATTCGAACATGTAATATCGTTTCAAAAACATGTAATAGAACATTAAGCATCTTTTCAAAAACATGGAAAAGGTAAACTTTAACAATTTTGAAAAGCGAATACGAATGTAGGGCATTTAGCATTGTATCGTTGAAAAGCACTTTTAAAAAACGTGTCCTTTGATGAAAGTAGGGCAGGCCGTACTCAATAACATTTGAGATTGACCTTTTCCTCATCTTGAGGAAACCCACACACCATTGTCTGTCTGGGATTTACTATAAGCATACGTGCATACACACAGGTAGGCTTATATAATTTAGATCTCTTGCCCCTTATAGATGTAAACCGAATTCGTTCTTATACATATTTATATCTTCTACTCTAGTTTGAATAATCGAACTCTCTACTTTCCGATTTGCGACCTCCATTATGACTGACTACTGAACTACCGTGAATTCTCTTTTACTACGCGGGTCTCTAATTGTACGCGGGGGTCCGAGGGCCTGAACGGAATAATGCCCGGGTCTCCAATAATACGCGGGTCTCTAACAGTACGCGGGTCACCGGAAGTATTTTCAGTGTTTAAGTGTACAGAAATTAGTGTAAACCTAACTTTTTAGCCACTGAATAGCTTCAATTAAATGACACACACTTTTAAGTCGCTTAAAAGTGTCACAATTCTTGTTTTTAGCCTGTTTATTCCAACTAAATTCAGAGTAGTAAAACGGTTAGTTTGAATAATACGCGGGTCCCTATTAATGCGCGGGTCTCTAATTATACGCGGGGGTCCGAGGGGCTAAATGGAATAGTGCGCGGGCTTACTATTAGAGGATTTACGGTAGGTACTATCACTGCCTGCAACACAACTACATATAGTACAACTGAGACTGACTCGTCCTGAATTCCAATAATAATTCGTATTCAAAACCCAAAGAGCAATTTTCGTTTCCAATGTAATGGGATCTAATGTGGTCCTGGGTCCGAGATCTGCATCTCCAATGATCATGGTACAAGAAATAACATGCCCCTATGTATGTTCCATATAATTATATAAAAATGTTCACTGTGTAAGCATATAGTCTATACCTCCTATATTTGTATAGCAATTACTATAGATATAGCATTAAATACAATGTCAACGTCAACTCTAACGCCAACGCAAAAGCCCAAAACTATAGGACAGTGTATGTTTAATGCATTAGCATTTTTTTGTTTTACATATTGACGACTTTAAGAGACTTTTTCTGCTTAAACTTCCAGTCATGTCAACTCAAGAAAAAAGGGAAAAAAAGAAAGAAAGGTCTGTGGACGTGGACTGGTGGAGTACTGCATTCGCTATCCACTCTTTATTCCTCGCTTATATTTTTACAACTGAGTGAGATATACGTCTATCGATTACAATTGCAAATTCGGCGTCTAATTTGCCCTATAAAGTCGAGTATAGGGAAAGAACTCAACAATTTAGGATACGAATAATAAATAATAAGCCAAAACACACAACAAAGAACATAGAGTTCTAATTTGCCCTGTCGAGTTTGGGCTGCCTCTGAATTCAAAAATATTTTGGACAGAAAATAAGTTTTGTCAAAAATGAAAATGAATTTTTAGAAAAACAACAATACTACGAACTTATGTATTTACATGCAAAGCAGCCAAAAAGCCCCATTTGTTGACAAATTAGGCGCGTTTAAGAACCAACTTTAGTTTTTTCATTCCTTGAACCTTTTTGAAAGGGTAGTACATATATCTTGTTGTATATACTTTTTAAAATGGTAATTTCCTGTTTTGACCTCTTTGAAACTGTTAATTTCCAGTTTTGACATTTTTCAAAATGCTAATTTCTAGGTTTATATGGTTTTGAAAATTGTAATTTCCTGTTTTGACCGTTTTGAAAATGTTAATTGTTAATTTTACATGGTTTTGAAAATGCTAATTTCCCGTTTTGACCTTTTTGAAACGGTTAGTTTCTTGCTTTGACCTTTTTGAAAATGCTAATTTCTAGGTTTATATGGTTTTGAAAATGCTCATTTCCTGTTTTGACCTTTTTGAAACTGTTAATTTCTAGTTTTACATGGTTTTGAAAGTGCTAGCTCCTTGTTTTGACCTTCTTGAAAGTGTTTCTTACTAGTTTCGAATGTTTTTTAAATTTTTGGTTAGTAGTTTGTACGTTATGACAAAGTTATTCTGCACAATAAACACTTTTGTACAGCATTCTTCCATGGTTTCTCAGTTCCGGAAAGGTTAAATTGGTGCAAAAGAAATTCCCAATTTTGAAAACTACGTTTAGGTGAATAGGACATGTTACAGAAAAGGCCTTTGACAGAATTCAACCGTTTGTAAAGATATTGTTGATGACAGGCAGTGGGCCTTTAAAACATTAAAGTTACATAAACTGGGCAGATAATCCAATTTTTAAAAATGATTCAAAGGAAAACTGATCCTTATAAATATTAAAATAGACTCTACTAGGAAAATTGCCTTACTTGGCTGTAAATTCTACGCTGGTTGACTAAACCAGTAGGAAAGAAAGAGAATAGAAGGCCAATAAGTAGATTGACTGACTGACTGTCAACTGTGGGTTTCAGTTCCCATACATTTGGCATTTTGGGCATCTTTTTTTTGTCTGTAGAAGAGCAGAATAGATTTAAATAAGCGATAGATCTACTGCACTACTGCCAATGTCAAAGCTCCCTCAACCGTAGCCAATGTGATGCCCAATTAGGCTGGAAGAAAATGTTCTTTCAATCGTTTCTTAGTTCCCTTTCCCTTTCCGTATGAATTCCTTCTCGTTTTCGTAGTCTGTCTCTTCTTTTTCTGCTTTTTGCAACTGGCCGTGTATTCGGTGCTTAACTCTGCTATGTTCTGTTTTGAGTTCGTTGAGGCTTGTACAGTACTGTCCTCATCCTCATCCCTTGTGTAAGATTTAAAATAACGCAGTACGTACAATTAGAGACCCGCGCATTAATAGAGACCCGCGTATTATTCAAACTAACCGTTTTACTACTCTGAATTTAGT
>JAQFZC010006691.1:0-12181 GCA_034695205.1 Dicyrtoma fusca
TGCCTATAACAATAGCAATAACAAGGCAGGCTGCCTATAACAATAGCAATAACAAGGCAGGCTGCCTATAACAATAGCAATAACAAGGCAGGCTGCCTATAACAATAGCGCTTAGCGTACAAAATTAAGTAAATATACACAAAATACCCTCAAATTTGCAGTGTATACGAGCACGTTTAAAAAACCACGTCCACGCTTACAAAAGCAGTATGTGAGGCACACTGGACATATTTGTTGGGTGCTTTTTAAAATAGGTACACAAGTACTAATAATTGCGATAAAGCTAACAGTTTTTACTGATTTTTGCACTGTTTTTAAAAGAATGATAAATAGAAAACACCCAAAATATGAATAATTGTTACTTTACGGACAGTACAAGCATGTTATATCCTACAGAATGCTACAGATATTGAATAGATAACTTTTTTAATAATTACTTAATAATTTGGGTGAGGACTTGTAATTGTGGTCGCAAAATACTACTTTAACTGGCAACTGAATTTACAAAATGATTATAATGTGACAACAAATTATTTGATCGTACTCTACCCACAATTTCACGCATTTTGATGCAACCACTTTCAAGTTTTGGTACCGTTTAACATAAAAACGTACATTTCAATGGTTTAATCTCAATTCTCTGGAAATAACCTACGGACTTGTAAATGTGGTCGTCAAACTTGCAATTGTGGTACATACTCGTATTTTAGAGTTTAAACTTTTACACCAAAAATGTTGTATAATCAAACAACAAAGTTCAAATTTGAAATAGGTTTCACTTTTACTTTTCCAATAATAGCGATTTTAATGTCAGAAACTGCGATTTTTAACAAAGGCGTGACCCTGACTAGTACAGTATGTCAATACATTATGAAAAATTACGGAACCTATTTTAACATCAATAAAGTAAATTTTAAAAACCAAAAAAGCATAAAATAAGTTCTTATTGCAATTTAAATTCCCTCAATTACTTTTTACATGCTTTTTAAAGGGCGTCTTTTCCTTCCCAATTTTTAGGCAGAAAAAAAGATTAAAATCAACAAAACAATTTATTATATGTGCTAAACAGTAGTTAGTTACATCGATTTTAAACAAGATTTCAGCAATGGAGCAAATTAAACTTATATTTTAGATAGACCACAATTGCAAGCTCACTGTCGACCACATTTGCAAGCCCTCTCAGCAAACTTGGAAATTTTATATGAAGCGCGACAACAGAAAAACTAATAAATTAATCCACATTATTTTTTTTCCTCCACACTACCTACCTACTAAATGAACTTGTGGGGAAAAACTAAGGCGTTTGAATGTTCATTTTTAGCACACTAACGAACTGAAAATATTGAAAAACGGTCGTAGTACGGTTAGACATGAGCAAGGTTTGTTCATAGTTTTCTAACTTTCAAAGTTTTCAAAGTTTTCTTGAATAAATCACACCCAAGGTACTCTGAAAAACTGCAAACAAGGTGACAGGAATGAATTTTACTTTTTTATTGGTTTTCAACATTTTATTTTAAGCGACCACAATTGCAACGAAACCACAATTACAATCACCCTACTATAAACTATATTTCTTATAAAATTATTATTTCATCCAAAGATTTAAGAGCATTGTTGCAAAAACAAGAATGCCCATATTGTCTAACATAACGCATGGATTGGTTAATATTTCACTATTATTTATATGTAACGGAAGATTATAGATGCAAAGGATCTTTGCTAATGGTTCTGTAATCATTTATATACATTAATATTGAGTGAACGTGACGGACGTGAATACGTAATCAAAATGGTCATGAAAAAACGTATCATGAGTAATACTCATGAACAACATGAAAAAAAACAAAAGCTTTACGAAAATGAACAAAATATTAAAATGTTAGAAACACCAAATGAAGATTTAGAAAAAAATGTAAAATCACATAATGATAAAATTAAATTGAACTTTAAACTGTTAAACGGTAACACTTGTAACTATTTTAATGCTATAGATTATAAAGTTGCCACTAGAATAGAGTTTTTAGGTCGTATATTTATCATAGGAGCAGAATCGTTAGATAATAATATATCACTTGTTAAAACAGTAAACAAAACCGTAAAATTACTGCAAAATTTCGCGATTATTAGTGTTTTTACACCTATATAAAAAAGCACCCAAACAATTGGTCAACAGTGGCCCACATACACATACAAGCGGTATGTACTAACAAAATTTATCCCGCACATGAAATTACCGGCCTTCATTTCTTTACAGTTTGAAAAAAATCAAAATTTTTATTTTTACGCGCCGTATTTGAACCTTTCCATTTCTGCAGTTGATTTTAAAATCAGGTTTGTACTTTTTGAGAAATGGAAACTTACAAATAGCGGCCCTCATATTTTAAAAGTTCGAAAACCTTACCTTGACCTCCTTTTTCCAATTCAGCAGTTGGTTTTAAAATCCGGCATCAACTTTTTGAGAAATCAAAACTTACAGTAACCGGCTCGAAAAAAAGCTTGAAAAAAATCAAAAAGAAAAAATCTATAGTTTTACACGCCGTATTTGGATTTCTTTTATCAATTTCTGCATTTGGTTTTAAAATCCGGTCGTTACTTTTTTCTCCCACATTCCATAAGGCTAACTACAGAAAACTATGAGGCTGCATTCCATGAGACTAACTACACGCCTATGGTTTCCGTCTGGGTTATTTAAAAGAAAATGCCAACACAGACAAGTAACACTTTCTGTAGGGAGAACTGCCTATATGTGGACACTTTTGAAGAAGCCTAATATGAAAACATCATAGCTTCCTTTGTGAGAGTTGAACTAAATTAATTACGTTTTCTGAATTCATGCGTTTCGTTTTGTTGAGCAATAAGCAATACATTAAGATACGCACTGTTGTAGAACATAAGCTTCAGCCCAGCAAGTACAGGAAATCAGGTGAACTGTATGATTTTACATGTAAATCGTGGTACCTCCTGGTGAACTGTTCATTGCCTAATGGTGACGATTAATATTTTACGAGTTATTGTAGTAATACCAAAATATGAACAAGGTTCTGCTTTGATGTGAACGATTGAGTTTGGTTTCGTTCATTCGTTACGCTATTTGAAATGTACTCGTACTAAAATATTGTTTTACACCTACGGAGATCTTTTAAAACTAATAAAATGCAAAACGACATAATTATATTATTTGTAAGGACACCAGAAATATGCTTACTGAGCACTTCAAATTATGCTTTTTGGGTTGCTGAATTATGCTCGATTTTGCTTTTGGCAAAACAATTATGCTTTTTATTTTCTGTTAAAAATTTACTACTGGCAGTCAAAAATCGACAATGACTACTTATAAAACAAACAGGTTTTAATATTATGTTGTCTTTGGCACTGCCCTAAGTCTAACGTATTTAGAGCCTCGTGTACCTGAACCTCATTATGCTCAATATTGTTCTATAAATAATATGCTCGATTATAATTTGTATTTGTATTAATATGCTTTTAATGCTTTTTGAGCATTTTGAATTTGTAATTTTTCGATTCTACATGCTGCCAAAAGCTTATAAACCTGGAAACCAGAGTATAATTGATAATTATGCTTTTTGGTACTTTTTTCGCTTTGTGGTGTCTTTAACGCAAAAATGACTACTACCGACTGCATGTAACGCTAATGGAAACTGAAGTACAAATGTAATGTGTGGTATCCCTTGCTTTTGAATGCGTATTTGGGCACCTTAACAAAGGTATACATTTTTTGGCCCCCAGGATCAATTCAGTTGGCCACCAAAATTAAAAAAGCCAAAAAAAGGATGAAATGTCCACCAAGGAGTGCTTTTCAAAAGGAGTATACTACTGCTGGGAATTGAACCCAGTAGTCCTGGTTAACGCGACCGGCAAATCCAACTCAACTACCGTGCTCCTCATGTAAGAGAAACAATCTTTAGTGGGCAACTTTTGGAAGCCAATTCGGGATACGCAACACATATATGGTAGATGTGTTAGTACAATAATAGGTCAAGAAGCGCTGGTTAAATGTATCAAATAGTAAACAAGTAAAGGAATATGTACTCAACGTTTAGATACGAATATAGAGCAAATACATACGACGAACAGTGTACCATGTACTACTGTTATAGTAAGTCGCTTTGCGAGTTCAATACCAAAATTCAAATTACTTCCACTAAAAATTTAGAATGCTGCTGGGAATTGAACCCAGTAGTCCTGGTAAACGCGACTGGACAAAGCTAACTCAGCTACAGTGCTCCTCATGTAAGAGGAACAATCTTTAGTGGTAGATGTGTTAGTACAATAATAAGTCAAGAAGTGCTGGTTGAGTGTATCAAATAGTAAACAAGTAAAGGAATATGTGCTCAACAATTTAGATACAAATATAAAGCAAATACATGCAATGAACCGTGTTTCATGTACTACTGTTAGGGTGAGTCGCTTTGCGAGTTCAACACCGAAATTCAAAGGATTACTTTTTATAGAAACCTACTAAAAATTTAGAAGTGCTGCTGAAAATTGAACCCAGTAGTCCTGGTTAACGCGACCGGACAAAGCCAACTCAGCTTTCTTGCTCCTTATTTAAGAGGAATAAGCGGGATCCAGGTTGACTTTTTCTCCGGGCGCCAACACGTAAATCAATTCTCGGACAGTCCGTGAGAAAACCTGACACTTGGCAGCCCTAGCAATCGAGTTAGGAATGTCGATATCTAACTATTGTAATGTTCTAGCTCCATATAGAGTTTAATTTTGGCGGGTAACCTGCTATGCTAGTTAAGAGGAAAGGTTACTGGGCCCAGTGGTTAAACTAACCAGCAGTAAGTTTTACCCGCAGCTACACTTGCAGTCGAGTAAGTATTACTTTGCCCCGGAAAGCAAAATTATAATAGTGATGCGGTAGCATCACTATTATAACCCACAGACCAACCCCTCTTTATTTTTATTGTTCTGCTACTACCTACCCCCGCCCACATTTCTATAACAACCCCACCTTTTATTTAACTTTACTACTAGCCCTTATGATTTTCTTTTCATGTTCATTTTCTGATTTGGATTAAGATCCGTAATTGCCTTGGCAACCTATCATTTATTAAGTGCTACTTACTACTACACTTGTTAGTTACCATCGATACCATCTTTTGATTTATTTAGTGATATTTTCTAAGATAACCCATCATTTCCACATCCTCTTCACCTTCAATCCACAACACCCTCCTCATTTCTGCAAATACCTCTCCTTAAATAAACAACCGCACCCTCCTCATTCCCACCACTGCCTTCGTCGTTAAATCCACAGTAACCCGTCTTCATTTCCATAACTACCCCTCCCCATTTTTATAACTCCCCATACTTAAATTCACAGTTACCCCTCATCATTTTCATAACTACAACTCTGAAACGACTAGGTTTTGACTACCATTCTCCAATCGTCGTTATTCAATTTAACTACTAATTATACTTCTCACTATGATGCTTCTCCATAATTCTACTGCTTAGAATGTAAATGAGTTGAGCCAGGTCTTAACGGGTAATTCTGCTTAAATGAGCACACTCGCTTATGCGCTAATGATGAGGTAGAATTCCCGGAGGAATCATACCGGTAGAAACCGAATTCTTCTCCAATCCTATTCTTAATTAAAAGCACTTAAAAGACTATAAAGTACGATGCTAAACAACGCTTCTCAAAACACAGATCTCTCAAGTTTCTGTTAACCAAAATGTCTTCACGGACTTTATTTCACTTCTCAAAAGATTCTCAAAACACGGACCAAAATCACACACACACTTGTCTCGCTCATGCCTGGATCTCAACTGCCTTCTCAACCGACAAACTCGGCTTCTCCTTCCTTCTCCACGCTCGCTCCCCGCTCGCGCGTCTGCTCACTTAACCTATACCGTATTCCTTCTATTAATCTTTCATTCTTACGCTACGCTCACACACCTCTCAGTTGATAAATTTTGTTCTCAAAATTTCTAAAGTTAAAGATAAAATTATACTTACAAGGATTAAATTAATTATTCTTAACTAACACTTCTTAATTATACTTCTGAAAGGAAAACTCAATTAATTCATTCTCACAATGCCAAGTTATTGACCTTCAACGTACAAAAAAACATTCTGATTACCATACCTACAAATAAATTAGTTTATGACTAACAATTAGCTGCTTATTCTATTGTCGTCGAAAAACGTAACCTTATAACACTTCTAAACGTCTGCTCTGTGATCAGTAAAGAAAAAGGAAACAAATTAAAATTGATTTCCATATGCCGTCCGCTTATCATTATCTTAAAACTAACAGTCAAAAGATTAAAACTATAAAATAACCTAAAATTAAAACATTTAAAATTCATGCTGCCCCCATTCATTCTTAATATTAAAATAGAACATGATAATTAGTATATACGTAGATTCTTAAAACAAACTGCTTATACTTACAAGCTAAACATTTTTCTTCATGTCTTTACCTCCGATAAACTGCTGATTCGAACTCATAACTGAAATACTAATTCCTTTCTACTTAAAAGTTAATTGTCATATTCTACATTATCATAAGATTTTAAAAACTAAAACAACACCATTCCTACCTTTGTGTATTTCTGCAATTCATTTGGTAACCATACTGCTTTTGTTCTTGTCTACGTAGTTTCTTAATTCCATAATCTTAACATTATAAACTAAACGTAAATTCATGGAAAATACCTTCTCAAAAATTCATCATATTGAAACTGCTTCTGCTCTACTTAAACAAAAATGATTAAATTACCTGGAAACTCGTGACCGTTATTTTCTGCTCTGATTCATTATTTAAAGTAGGAAAGGTAAGGAAAAGAAGTCAAGGGTTTGTAAGGACATGCATCACACTTGGGAAACTTGAAGCAATACAAGCACAAGTGTAGGCACCACTTCAATTTCTCGGGATCTAACTCCATAATGCGGGTCACAGTCTCTGGTATTATTCTCCTCTTATTCTTCTCCTGCCATTTTTGAAAGAGACCTTCTTCTTCACTTTTCCACTTATTGTAATGCTTGTTATCCACCAGCCATTCTACTATCGTTGCTACCGCTTACTTGACATTAACCTCCATCCCCGTGAATTGAATAACACGAAGATCTTCAAACGATGTAAAGTTCTTCATATCGGATTTAAGATTGAAACTGGTCATTAAAGAATTTTTTCTTCCACTGTCCGTACCGATGATTGCTCCAAAAGGGTTATAAAATCCGGCTATAACGATGTTGAATTCTTTTGTCGCTGCCAAAACATTTACAAACCCCATTGGTTCGATAGGAAGTGTTTTCCCCGAAAAAGTGGCATACAGATTCTTCTTGATTCCCCCAATATCCACAGTTTTGATCTGCTTCCCTCCGATTCGAATGAGAGTTGGTAATTTAGGTTCAAAATCAAAAGTAGGGTGACTTACTTTCGGTGTTGGTTCCCTATTTCTTGGAATATGCGATTCCCTATTTCTTGAAATTTGACCTTCCAGATGGTAGCTATCCAATTCCTCATTCAAACCTTCTACTGTCAACTTCTCTTTCTTTACCGCTGATTTGAGTTTCTTGAATGGTGGTTCTGCTTTTGCTTGATTCTTGAAATGTTGAGTTTTGGCTCGTTCTAAATATCGACCTCCTTTAGATGTTGAAGGATGTTAGTTGGATTTGGATGGGACTGGGTATTGATCAAAATGAGATTTGACACGCTCCCTCCATTCGTCTTTGGTACGACCTTTCTTCTTTTGTGGGCAGGTGGACTGTCCGCGAATACATCTGGTCCTTGTGGTTGCTGATCTTCTGAAGCTTCCTCTTTTTCTCCCCAATGCTCATTATCACCAACCACGTCATCCTGAACATTATGATTTTCAGTCTCACCTTCTTCTTCTTCTTCTACCTCCTCTCCTGTGTTTTCTTCCTCAACTGGGGATTGCAACATTGACTTTAACTGGTCAATGTAACGTTGAATACAATAGTTTGGAGGATAAAAGACTCCTGCTTCCGCATCCGCTTTATTGTTCGACTGAACCCACTGACGCTGCTTTAACTGGTCTTTCCAACTTTTCAACAAAGATTCCATTTTCTCGATCTGATCTTCTATATCAATGGAGTCCACAGCGGCAAAGATATTCACACTTCGAGTGAATAAAACGGTTTTGGATTGACAGATTTCAGAGGTATTCTTCCGAAATAGCTGCTCAAAATTTTCTGCTGAAGTCATCTTACGCTCTTCACTTTTCTTAGGATCCACTACGCATTAGGTAAAAAATTGGGATTAGGAATCAAATTCTGAATCGTCACTTTAAAATAACCTGTCTGCATTTATCCGATTATAAAATACTAGTAAACCTGCTTCAATATTCTGCTCTTTTGTTCTGGTATATGACATTATATTTTCTCTAATTTAATTCTACAACTAATATACTAAGATTTTGACATTACTTTCTAAAATTACTTCTATTTTAATTCTATAAGTACCATATTTGTCTCATTTTCCTTTACGTATTATGTTCTTGCTTAAAATCAATATATTTATTGTTTTAATTACTACTATTAATACTATTCTAAAATTATTTCTATTGTATATTTTCTTTTGTCTACTTCTTAACTACGTATTACTTCACAAAATTTCTATTTCTATTGCTAAAAATTATATTATTATTTCTATGATTATTCTAAGACTTACTTCTGCTTTCGGCGTTCAAAACTCGTCAAATTTCTTCTCGGAGTACAATATACTTTCAAATGTGTATTTCTACTAAACTTTACTGACAATTTTATCAAAATTTGACCTAAATTTCTACGCTTACTTTCTTACTTCTGCTTCTTGCCTCCTCGTACTCGATACTGATACAAAGGATCAAGGACGCTTTCGTCTTAACATTATGCTCCCTAAAACTACACAAAATAAGTTCTTCCGTCTGTTTCTTTCAACGGGCTTCTAGATCTTTCCATGCCATGCCTTTCTTCTTCTGATGTGGCTTGGCTTTTTCTTACTCTGATTGGCTCCCTGCTTTTTCTCACTATCACATGACTCCCTGTGGGCTGCGCCTCCAATACTGGAAATTCTCGCAAGTCCCCTAGAGATGGCGGCTGCTTTGGCTTCACCTTCTCTGCTTCTGGATGTGAATGTTGTTGGCGGATGTCGACGTCCCCTCGAACAATTACACTATCCTTCCTCCATTTGATTTTTTTAACTTTTTTTTTCTTTATTTACATTTTTTATTTGTACATTTTTGAAATTTCTAACGTCTCCTTCTTAATCCATTACTTCTATTTCTCCAACTATTTCTATTTCCTTATCAACATTTTCATTTTCTTTATCTATTCTCCCATTTTCTACTTCGTCTTTTTCTAAATTATCATTTTCCATTTCTACATTCATTATTTCTACCTTATCAACGTTTTCTTTCTCTTTACCATTTAAACCTCGTATTTCTGTTTGCAATATTTCATCTTCTCTTATTTCCTGTACTAACTTTTCGCTTTCAACTCTTTCCTTCTCTTGTCTTTTTATCTGCCTCTGTTGTTGTCTCGACATTTCTGCCTCATATGCTGCTTCACTTTCTTCTTCGTACCTCTTAAATATCCTACTCTTACCTAATTTATTCATCAACGCTCCTATTTCTCGGTCTTTTTTAAGTACCTAATTATTAACTGGGATTTGATAATTGCTCCCGGTGACTTAATAATTCCTAAAGGATTCCTTTCTTTTATTTCTACTGGTTTCACACCTCTCCGCGGACTTTTAATGCTACACCTCTCTCTTGCTTGTACTCTATTAGATTCACCTTCCTGAAAATTCTTATTATTTTGGTTTCCAGTTGGGCTATCTACTTTCTTACTCGCTTCTCTATTTATATTTACACTATTAACTACTTCTACTGGGCACTTTTAAAAAAATAACTGCATTGTAGGTTGACAGTCATTCTCGTTCTGAAACGCACTACTTACAATGTTCTCACTTTCTGCACTTTGTGATGGTGTCGCAATTGGAGGTGATCGGTCTCCAGTTGCTACAGTCACTAGGTTCGTTGTTGGTATTTCTCTTTTCTTCTGCCATAAATTCTTTGGTCTCTCGGTTCTTGTTCTTTTCGCTAGAATAACTTCTGGTGTTGTTGATGTTGATCCGGTTGACACTCGCATAGATTCTGAAGGACTAGGGTCATGACTCCTCTTCTTCCATTGTCTACTTAGTGTTGAATTTTGTTGTGCTCCTGGTAAAATGCAATTTTCTGTATGTTGTTTTTTCTCCTCTAAGTAACCATAGTCTCTGCACCATGGGTCTGCTGGATACCATCTTTTCACGTTTCTAATGTGGGCTCTTCTGATTGGATTTCGTGCTTGCGAGTCTAAATTCTGTAACTTCAGTTCTGTCTGACCAATTAATTCTAGAATCTTGAATGGACTACTCCACCTTGATTGCAAACCTTCTTTATTTGTCTTCATAAGAACATATTCTCCAACCTGGTATGAATGCGCTTTTCTCCCTTTGTTGGCTAATATATTCCTTTTCTTTTGCTCTTGTGTTGTCTGCTGAATTGCCTGATCTAACATTTTCTGATGTTTTTCTTGTTGTTCTACTGGGTCTTGTACTATATTATTTTGCACTACTGGTGTTTTTAAATCTGCTCTTAAAATTGCTTCACGATTAAAAAATAATGAAAATGGGCTAGTGTTGAGACTTTGATAATAATGACTATTATGATTGAAACACACTTGATCACATAGCATGTCCCACGTATGTTTTTGTTCTGTTAAATACTTTCTCATAATAAGTTTAATGTCTCTATTGGATCTTTCTACTACACCATTTGTTTGTGGCGAATTTGGTGGCACAACGATATGTCTCAAATTATTATCTCTTATAAATTCTCTAAACACTAAACCTGTGAAATGAGGTCCTCCATCGGTGACGATTTCTGGTGCTATTCCGAATTGATAGAAAATCTTCCACAAAATTCTTGCTGAATCAAATGCTGTTGCTGTTGGTGTTGGGATTACAAACATGAATCTTGATGTATGACAGATAACCACTAGATCATATTGATTACCTGCTTTGGTCTTCTCCATTGGTCCAATATAATCTATTGCGATTCTCTGCCAAATCCGCTTTGGTGGCGGATAACTTATCTGCTGTCCTTCTGGCTTCGCGTTTCTGGGATTCTGCTTTTGACATTCTTCACACGCTTGCAAATATTTAAAAATATCTTTGGACATTTTATCCCAATAATATCTTCTTCTGGTAAGTTGGTAGGTTCGTAAGAACCGTCCATGACCTGCTGTTGGATCGTCATGGGTTAGCTTCAAAACATCTGCTCTTAGCTTCGATGGTACCACTAATCTCCACGGCGATTCTGTAACTTTTGATGATATTTTGTACAGTACGCCATGAAATAAAGCATAATTCTTACCGATAACATTTTCTGGGTCTTTCTCTGCTGCTTTTGTATCTTGTAATCTTCTTATGATTTTATGAAGTTTATACTCTTCTCGCTGTTTTTTAGCGAAAAGTTCTGCATTTCCTCCTGCTGTGATTTGAATTAACTGCTCATCTTCTTCAAATTCAACTCTAGATGTTCTCACTAATGGTGTTGATAGTTTTCTAACAGGATATCTTGACAAACAATCTACATGCTGCATCCTAATACCTTTTCTATGTATCACTTCTAAATTATGGCTAGCTATTTTCATCGCCCATCTTGCTAATTTACCGTGTGGGTCTTTGGTATTCAATAAAAACTTTAGAGCTTCATGATCTGTTCTCACTGTTACTTTCCTTCCGAAAATATATTGTCTGAATTTTTTCAAACAATGCAAAACTGCTAAAGCCTCCTTCTGTGTCGTATCAAACTTTTTCCCTGCTTCTGTTAACATTCTAGACGTATATTCTACGACATGATAGTTCTTTCCGTCAACAGTCTGGAATAAAACTCCCCCTAATCCTAGATTACTGCAATCACAATCAGTCAACAATTCTGCCAACGGATTGAAGAACTGTAGAATCGGACTGGTAGTTAGTGCTTCTTTTAACTTGTGGAATGCTTGCTCTTGCTCTTCTCCCCAGTAAAATTTTCCTCGATATTCTTTTCTCTTCATTTTATTTAATGGTTCTACTATTTTAGCATATCCGTCGATATATTTTCTATAAAAGTCTGCCATGCCAATAAAAGACCTTACCCCTTTCAATGTTGTTGG
>JAQFZC010006692.1:0-12180 GCA_034695205.1 Dicyrtoma fusca
TTGAAAAAGTTAATTTATAGAATTAAAGACTTTTGTAAAGCATGCTTTCCATGGTTTGCCAGGTGCGAATAGGTTAAAAAAATTTCAGATGGAACAATCTTGAATAGATTATGATGTGATGTGTTTATTTGAGAAAGTAGGTAAATTATTTTGCCTTTTTTGAGAAGCCCACCCCATGAAGAAAATGTACAAAACATCATATTTGAAAAGCCCCATTGTCAAAGCCAAGGCCAGTTAAAGCTTAGCGGAGTGAAAGGAGACCAGAATGCGGATGTCAATGGTCGTAGATATGGGATCAAGACGTGTCCATTCAAAAGAACGTTTCATTTTGACGCTCAAGTGTCAACGGGTCTCTACTCCACCGGAATAATACTAGATCTTTATTGTTCGCTTATCCAAGGTGTGTCTATGCTCTGTAGCCCGAGTATCCCGAAGACCATCGTCCATGAAAGTGAGAGAAAAACCTATAAATATTTTGGTTATACACCCATAACCATAGATACTCCCTGTCTCCCATTACTATTACATTCTATAGATCCCGCAAAAAAAAAACAAGGAAGCCACTGTATGAAAAGTAATAATAATAAAACTCCCCACTCATACACTCAGCCACGGTCCACAAGGCTCTTACATGGTCAGTTTATGGATTTCGGATTGATAAGTATACAGTCGGCTATGAAACATGCTTCGCTATACTTTGCTATTGTGATGGTGGGGCTTTGCAAATATTAAGTATAAGGGATGAACTGGGCTTGTAAAGGGTTTTTTTTTCAACCAATGGTGAATTACCTAAATATATTTTTGCCACTTTTGAAAAACTGGAAAACTTGTTAAATAGACTTTCGTAATAGACAGCATTAGTTTTGCAATTTAAGTAATAAAAAAAATGATAGTTTGAAATTTTTTACAAGTTTAAAACAAGGGCATTGGCAGTGTTCGTATAGAGTGAATTTGGAACTATTCCAAACTGGGAAACCATCAATCTTGGAGAGAATGCTGTACAACATTGTTTACTCTACGCATTAAACCTTTCGAAAGGCTCAAAACTATAGAAACCAACACTTTCCAAAAGGACATAACAAGAAATTAACCATTTCAAAAATGTCCATAATACAAAATCAACATTTTCAGTGGCATCAAAAACTACTAAAAATGTTCAAAACAATGAATTAACATATTTTTAGGGGTGCAAAACAAGCTAGTAGCACTTTCAAAGAGGTTAACATAAGAAATCAGCATTTTCAAATGCATTTCAAAAGCAACTCACACTTTGAAGGAGGTCAAAACAAAAAATAAATATTTTTCAAAAAGGTCAAAACTGGAAATTAACACTTTGAAAAAGGTCAAAACAAAAAATAAATACTTTTCAAAAAAGTAAAAACTGGAAATTAATTAACACTTTAAAAGTCAAAACTGGAAATTAACCCTTTGAAAAAAGTCAAAACTGGAAATTAACACTGAAAAGGGTCAAAACTGGAAATTAACTTTTCAGAAAAGTCAAAACTGGAAATTAACTTTTCAAAAAAGTCAAAACTGGAAATCAATTAACACTTTAAAAGTCAAAACTGGAAATTAACAGTTTGAAAAAGGTCAAAACAAAAAATAAATGCTTTTCAAAAAGGTCAAAACAGGAAATTAACACTTTGAAAAAGATCAAAACTGGAAATTAACTTTTCAAAAAGGTCAAAACTGGAAATTAACTTTTCAAAAAGATCAAAACTGGAAATTACCACTTTGAAAAAGGTCAAAACTGGAAATTAACTTTTCAAAAAGGTCAAAACTGGAAATTAACACTTTGAAAAAGGTCAAAACTGGAAATTAACTTTTTGAAAAGGTCAAAACTGGAAATTACCACTTTGAAAAAGGTCAAAACTGGAAATTAACTTTTCAAAAAGGTCAAAACTGGAAATTAACACTTTGAAAAAGGTCAAAACTGGAAATTAACTTTTCAAAGAGGTCAAAACTGGAAATTAACACTTTGAAAAAGGTCAAAACTGGAAATTAACTTTTCAAAAAGGTCAAAACTTGAAATTAATTAACACTTTAAAAGTCAAAACTGGAAATTAACACTTTGAAAAAGGTCAAAACAAAAAATAAATACTTTTCAAAAAGGTCAAAACTGGAAATTAATTAACACTTTAAAAGTCAAAACTGGAAATTAACACTTTGAAAAGGGTCAAAACTGGAAATTTCTATTTCGAAAAACATGTACGACCATACATACATTTTCCTTCTGAAAGGGTTAAGCAACTTTCGAGTACGGTTGCAAGGACTTAATAACTGGGCTGCCCCTTGATGGAGGAAATGGAAGGAGTAGATGTGATGATGGTGTACATGGATCGGAGAGACAATAATGTTTGGGACCCAAGTCGATTGATATGTGGGCGTCCGTGGAATAGGAATATCGGTCCATCTACCACCTACACAACAGTGGACGAGGGATTACGACCGTCGGACTGCTGCCCTGCACATGCGATGGACACCGGAGGAATGGAGAAGGGTCATCAAATAGTCCCATAACAGCCCTCCACCCCAACCAGCCATTCTATTGATCAAACAATGGTCCAGCCAAGTATTCCAACGACATTTATCACCAGCTTAGAGACACAACACATTCTATTCTAATGACATTCTAAGCCTTTCTCCTCATCACTCCTCGCCAGCCTCCACCAGCCCAACATTCCGGCCCAAGTCTTCATAACTCCACAACTACTTTCTTTTTCTTATGAGACCAGCACCAGCCACTTCCAACCTCCAACTTTCCCTTTCCCCTTTACTACTTAGTTTTTCCTTGGGACTCTGGACAGCCAAGAACATATCGTGGCTAGTGCCCAGCGTCCCTTTAATGTCATTTTTAAGCAATCCAAACCGCCGGCTTACTATATGTACATAGTAAGTACAAAAAGTGTAAATGGCACTTTTACACTATATCTAAAAGTAATACATAGGTAAAAATGGAATTTTAAATATTTTAAATAAATATTAAAACCGGCATTTACACTTTTTAAGTAGTAAAACTGGCTTTTTTGGTTCTAAAAATAGTAAAACTGGCATTTACACTTCTATAAAAGTAGTAAAACTGACTTTCGCCCTTTTTAAAAAGTAGTAAAACTGACTTTCCCCCTTTCTTTTTAAAAAGTAGTAAAACTAACTTTTGCTCTTTTTAAAAAGTAGTAAAACTGACTTTGGCCCTTTTTAAAAAGTAATAAAACTGACTTGCGACCTTTTTAAAAAGTAGTAAAACTGACTTTTGCCCTTTTTAAAAAGTAGTAAAACTGACTTTCCCCCTTTCTTTTTAGAAAGTAGTAAAACTGACTTTGGCCCTTTTTAAAAAGTAGTAAAACTAACTTTTGCTCTTTTTAAAAAGTAGTAAAACTGACTTTGGACCTTTTTAAAAAGTAATAAAACTGACTTGCGACCTTTTTAAAAAGTAGTAAAACTGACTTTTGCCCTTTTTAAAAAGTAGTAAAACTGACTTTTGTCCTTTTTAAAAAGTAGTAAAACTGACTTTCGCCCTTTTTAAAACGTAGTAAAACTGACTTTCCCCCTTTCTTTTTAGAAAGTAGTAAAACTAGCATTAGCACTTTTTAAAAAGTAGTAAAGCTGGCATTTACATTTTTTTGAAAAAGTTTAATAGTGGATGTGCTTCTTTATACCTTAAAACACCATGTGCGGATGTTTCCATACTTAGTAAACAAATAGGGACTTTTGGACGTGTGTCAAAATAGCATTACGGGAAGGTTGGACTCGCATCTGAATGTGGTCTTATGCGTGGGATGGACTTACCCCACACAATGCATCTTCACCGACAATATGCATATTACTTGTACATCTTTTTACATTCTACAACTTGCATTCTACTCCCCACTGTCCTTTCCTGTGTCTGCGGGAGTTGTGAATGGAATGAGAATACAACAGCTATTGGAATTTGCAATAAATAAATTCAAGGACGTGGGCTTAGGTTTTTGCTAAATTGGTTGGTGGGTCTAAGGTTTGGAAGTAGACACTGCTCGCCACAGTTTTGTCCGGAGCGGCTGTCCTGCCATGCCGTTGTAGTATGTAATTAAAGAATAAAAGTAAAAGTAAAAGCTAGCAATTGGGATGCTCAGAGCAAGCTTAATCATATAATGAATTTAAGGTGAAAGTTACTTAAGACTGTGTTAAATAGAGAACGTGACATTGTAGTACAAGGGAGGGCAGGCAGTGGAGAACAAGGAGCTCTTACTTTTCCAGGCGGTGAAACACATTTAATAGGTAATAGATAGAGTAGACAGGGCTGGCAGTAGCAAGTAGTGACAATGCAATGGTTAGCGCAAAGTAGTAACTCTGCTCTATTAGTTCATTTCTCCCACACACCGTCATTCTCCCATTAGTTTCAACTTTTTTTTTTAAATTTGGAATTACAGACCGTAAGATACTTTTCTTAATGTCAATTCTTTCAAAAGTTGCTAATTTTTAAAAAGTCATTTTCAAGATATTTTCGAATCGGTAAAGTAAAAAGTAAAATGTATCTTTCTTATTCTGACGTTTTTGAAATTGTTAATTACGGCTTTTGATTGTTTTTGAAAAGTGTAATTTCCGGTTTTGACCTTTCTGAAAGTGTTAATTTCTTGTAATGATACCTTTCGAAAGTTGTAATTATTAGTTTTGACAATTTTGAAAAGTGTATTTGTGGTATACAAACACTTTTTTAAAGCATTATTTTCCTGGAGTGGCAGTTTCGAATAGGTTAAGGTTAAGTTAGTATGCAAGTTTAACAGACACCTCCAAAACTAACGGGTGTTTTAATACACCTATGTACGTATTTTAGAAACTTTTTCAATTTTCAGAATTTTTTAAACTGTCATTTTTCAGAATGGCTTTCTAGTAAAAGATACAGAATTGCTCTGAAGATTTCATTTAAAGAAAAGAAGAACCATAGAAAACTGTTACAATCCCGGATTGACCAAAAAACAAGTGGGGTGGCTAATCAGTGCTGTGCAGTACTATCTATACATACAAGTAGGAGACGGTAGGGTCTCCAATGAAAGTATTTGGGGTGCGAACGTGTAATTTTGATCCTATTTTATGTGTGAACCTTACAGTAGTATAGGGTGTAGAGGCGGACGAGGGACATTCTAATAAATGGGACGAGAAAAGCATTGGAAGCCACTGCCCTATACATACAGTTGTTTGTATCACTATCTTCTATATGTATGTATATGGACCAACAGCTATATAGCTATATACTCTAGCTATATACATATAGCAAGTGAAGCTCCCTGTTTCTAGTTTACTTGGCAACTTTTATCCCTATTTTCATTAGAGGATCATGAGCCGGCCAGAGTACCCCAACTTCGGATGGGCAGAAGCTCACGCTGCTCCCAGTCCGAAGAGTATAATCAAACCAATTACAAGTCCCAGCACATCTTCTCTGTATCAGCTCCTGATGTACGGATATATTGCTTGACAATACAGGGCCACAACAGGGCTTCTCAATTATTACGTCAGAAATTTAAAAAACAAGAAACAACTGTTGGTCGAGATTTTTATAATTACAAGCTACCGTTGAATTTGAGAATTTGAAGTTTTTATAAACCAAATTGAACAGGAGCAAAGTGCATTCATTGTTTTTGAATCCTATGATAAATTTAAAACAAAACTTATTATTGGAGGTGGACTGTAATAGGTAATATATGGAAGGCCCCAGCTTTTTCCCTTAATTCGATATGAGATCACACGTATGTGACTATAGTTGTAAGTGGGCACTCTGAATCACACAAACAGAAACACCCACGGCAGTGTACACAGTTGTATTGTGTCTTCCATACACAGAGGGTAGGTGAGGAAATGCGTGTATCTACTTTTGATCTCCAACTTTCACAAATAATAAGAGCACTACATACATTACAGTAAATAAAACTCGGCAGATGAGCAGACCATGTGTATGTACATACATAGTCTGTGGGTAGTACTGCTTGTATGTAGAACGACAGAATCATGAAATACTGCAATTCTCGTATTAGATTCCCCAGAAGGCAAATTCAAATTCGTAATGTTGGAACCAAATAAAAGTGTTAATTTTTTATAAAAACAGATTTTCAAAACACAGGCGTAATTTATGTCAAAACACTTTCCTAGTAGAGATTTTTATACAAAACAAAAGTTGTTTTTCAAAAACATGTGTTTCCCTGAAGTTGAAAGTTTTATAAAACAAATCTTCAATTTCCTTCCTATTAGGAACTGAGGAACCTTGGAAAGAATGCTTTACAAAAGTGGCTAATTCTATAAATTAACTTTTTAAAAACTGTCAAATCTAGTAAATAACACTTTTTCAAAAAGGTCAAATCTTGTAAATAACACTTTTTCAAAAAGGTCAAAACTAGTAAATAACACTTTTTCAAAACTGTCAAATCTAGTAAATAACACTTTTTCAAAAAGGTCAAAACTAGTAAATAACACTTTTTCAAAAAGGTCAAATCTACTAACTAGCACTTTCATAAGGTGAAAAATCTAGAAATTGCCATTTTCAAAAACATTCAAAACTAAGCAAATCACCGTTTCGAAAAGGTTAAATATAAACACTTCAAAGATGGAAATCAAAAATAGTGTATTCTTTGTGAAGAAAAACTGAAACATTTGAGAAGTAACCTACGGTGTACGGTTCCTCTTATTAGCTGCATTAGAAACTGCTCTGTATAGCATCCGACTGCGTCTGACCTCCAGTCAGTCTAATGAAATAACAAATAAGAGGGAGGGGAAGACTGTCACGGGAGAAATGAACGTACAATTTAAAAATATCGCTTGTACACATTTCCTACCCGAACAATTACACGAGCTCCTATCTGTATGCCATACATCACACTATGACGTAACCGATGCACACACACATTACTTGGGATTACATTGGATCAGAGGCACACGATTGCACAGATAATTGGTAAGGGCATCCCAGCTAATGTGAATTTATGCAGGTGAAGGAAACACAATTTTCACATATTTCTCAAAAGTTAGTCACAGACAAATGTTGTTCCATATATTTCTGGGAAGCAGACTGTGTGCAAGTAAATTACATGGATCGTTGTACGTCGAACTCTAGAAAATAAAGTAAAAATTTAAAACACCCCGATTTGTATGTAGTCTCGAGTCAAACGTGATAAACTTGGGCACAAAATGAAAATTCTCTCCCAGAAACTAAATTGAGCGAGCAAATGCTAAATGGTATGAAAATTTCCTTTAGCATACTAAACACGTTCCTACCGAAAAAAAAATGAAATATTAAAATTTATTTTTCAAAAACATAAAAAAAATTGAAAAAAAAATGTGCGTGTGTTGTCATTTATTTTTTGACGATAATTTTTTGTTTTCGAGGCATCCGAGGATTGTGATTAATAACGTGATATTTGCAAGGCTCCATGGTTCAATATACTTTCTACAGATATTTAAGCAGTGTTTTTTAGCTTAAGAGTGTTAAAGATCCAGGAAGTACATGGAATGCGTATGCAAAGAAGCGTGCTTTTATGCTCCCGCGCAATTTTTTCCCTCCCAATGTTCCCGTGTGTGACGGAGCAGAGGAATTCAATGCAAGTGTAAGTGGAGTGTAATGGGAGAGAGACAGAGACAGGGATTCGCACTGCAGCCCCACACTGCTATGGATATCATCTTCTAAAGGGCAAAATGACTCTTTTCACAACAACTTTGAGGGCAAATAAGCACAGAGGCTGTCAATCTCATGTATTATTATAGTAGCAATTCAGAAAATGAGACAATGCAACGTGGAAAATATCGTATTTACACATTTTAAAAGGATGGAAAGTACTATTTATATACTGTGAAAGAGGTGTATATTGTCGTTTTTGAATATTTTTGAAGAGGTGCAAATGCATTATTACAAATTATATGCATGTTTCTGAAAAGGTGCAAAATGTCATAATTACATGTTTCTAGAAGGTGCAAAATATTGTAATTACACCCTTTTGAAAAGGTGAATACCGTATTTCCTGTATTAATTGCACCCGGTAACTATTGCTTTAATCTGGTTAAGCAAGGAGAGTCAGTCCTATGATTTACGTGTTAAAAACCCCGGCAACTATTAGAGGCCGGCAACTATTAGAGGCCGGCAACTATTAGAGGCCGGCAACTATTGCAGACCCGGCAATAAATACAGGAAATACGGTAATATCTTTTTCACGCATTTTTTGAGAAGATGCAAAATATGATAATAACACTTTTAGAAAATCGTCAAAATGCACTACATCCATACTTCTGAAAGATGCATTTCCAACAAGGTTTGGAGAAAGTGCAAAACGACATAATACAATGTCATAAACGTAGTATTTGATTTATTTTTGCTAATCTTTGAAAACCTTCAAACGAATAACCCATTTTGCATCCTTTCAAGAATGCAAAATGGGATCTTAACTGTTTTTGAAAAGATATCCACGATAGTTTTTAAACATATTTGAAAAATTCAAGAAAACATTAATTTATCGTGATTTGATATTTAGCACTAGAGTACCAGGGAATGTTGGTTCTTACATTTCTCTAATGCTTTACGACTTAGGACCCATTAAATATGCATCTCATAGCTTCTTCGGCCATGGTGCTGTTGATGATGGGTGTAGAGAGCAGCTGGGCGAAAATGACGAGAGAGAGAGAGAGAGAGAGTTGAAGCCCCGTCGGGGGTTTTCTGTTCTTTGGGACAATGGAGGGAGAATGGCTTTAATTTCGATTCCACGGAGCCAGTCAGAAATGTCTCGTTCATGTTTTACATATAGATTGGATTTTTTGTCTCTGTTAATAAGTCCGTTAATGAATGCTTGAGGACTCTCACCACCACTCCTAATGACTGTCAAACACATTCCAACCCGGTCATCATCCACAAGTCCCTCTGTAAAAATCAAATTACACGTCCATGACTTATTTATGAGTGGCAAGACGAGGAAGGAGAAGGGATGAAGCCACTGGGATTCCACCCGCACTCTAATCTCCAATGGGCTCCCATCTCATCTTCCTGAGTAGTCGAAAGAATACGGAGATTTCTCCCTTGTTTTCATAAATACAGGGTGCTTGGGAAGGAACACACACTCTACAGCATTTGACAATATTATATGCCCTCCACCAATTACAATAGTATAAGAAGCAAACACTTTTTGCAGTGCTCTGTCCAAAACGAAAAGTTCTATTTGCACCTTATTTGCAAATGTTTAATTGCTCTATTTGTACTACAACAAATTGCAAAACTTTCTAAATACTGTTACGATTGTAACTACGGCTAACCTATTCCCAAATGGGAAACCACGAAAAAGAATGGCTCACAATCACAACAGTGTTTTTCTAGAAATGGACCTTTCAAAACGGTCAAAACTAGAAATACATACACACAAAAGTGTTGAATTCCATAAATGTACTCTTTCAAAAAGGCCAACATAGTAAATAATACTTTTTCAAAACGGTCAAAACTAGAATTTAACATTTTCAAAAAGATGCGAAACAAGAACTTTGCACTTTCAAAAGTGTCAAAACAAAAAACTGTCACTTTCCAAAGTGTCAAAATCAGCATCTTAGACTTTCGAAGAGGTCAAAATGAGGAATAACACCTTCAAAAGCGTGAAAATACGATATTACCATTTTCAAAAAGGTCAAAACAAGAAATGAACACTTTTAAAAGCATGTGAAACTACATATACTATCGTTTTGAAAAGGTTAAAAAAAGCAAAATTCAAAGTTACTTGTACAGATATATGTATGCATGTGCACTTGCCTATAGAATACCTTATTTGACCCTAGTCTATCCAATCAGTAGTATTAAAGTGTAGTAAAAAATGCTGGAAAAATCCCAATAAGAAATGAAATGTATATTTGCAAGTAAAAGCATCTGAACTACTTGAAGTTTGAAGTTTAAAGGGCTGAATTCTACGTTCGAATTCTTTTCCCCAATTTTGTTGTATTTATTTCCAGGGCCAGTGGAAGATGTTCTTTTTACAATTTGAAGGCTCACCTTCCCATTGCATTGCATTGCATTGCAATGGATCGTACTGAGCGTGTACTTACAGAGTATAGGGAAGATCCAGTCTACCTTTCACGGTTTCAATTACGACGGCTATTACAGAATCCGGTGTGGGAGCGGAAAGGAGGATAGTACGACTTCCGCTCAATATCCAATTCACGAAACAACCCGCAATAGCAGTACAGCACTGCACTGCACTGCACTGTACAGATCCCATACATTCATTCCTAGAAGCATTAGAATTGAATACCGATAGAGCTCAGGCAGCTCAGATCAGACCAGCAGAATATACGCAGGAAGATTTAATAATGGTAAGATGTTCAGTTCAGAGGCAATTAGAGATCTCTAGAGTTTAGCTTCTCCTTCCCTATTTTATTCTACTGCGTCTCTCTCTCTCTCTCTCTCTCTCTCGCACTGAAAATGTCTGTAATAGAAGGGGAAAAAAACTTACATCCTTATTAAATTTTTTTTTCTTTTGCCAAATTGTCAGTTTCCTCTTGGATAGGGAAAAAAACAGGTACGCACATTCCTTCCACGTCTACAGCCAAAGTAATTGAAGTCACATGGACGTAATTGTCATGTTTTCAGGAGTCAACTTCTTTTAAATAGGAGAATACAATGTGAGGCATCTTTTTACATACCTAGGGATTTTTTCACTAATACTAGAGGCTCCATTCATAAATTACGTTTCAAAAGAGGGAAAAGCATGAAAATTAAAACTATATACATAGATTGTTTTTAAAATAATGGAAACTTTCCCACGTTTTTTGTATTAAAAAAAAGCAAATTCAAAGACGGAATGTTAAATAGAAATTAATTTTTAATTATTTTAAAATTTTGATATTTTCCCATTAGAAAACAACTGCTTATTTTATTTAGCTAGCTAAAACGTAGTTGTGAATGTGAAGTTCGGTTCTGTATGTAGAGGACGTTCCATGCACTTCCGAAGGAAAGACGCACGAGCTCACTCAGCAGCACACGCATCAGTCCGTCGACAGTAGACAGGCAGAGAGAGAGAGAGAGAGAGAGAGAGAGAGTCAGAAAGAACCGTTAAAGGGTCCCGTATAGAAAGCGTGGCTATACCTATACCTATAGGCAGACATTGCTATAACAGGGTATAGGGATCCGCTATATAGTCCCTAGACAATGATGTGCTTCTATCGGGAGTGTAAATTGTGAATGAATGACTACTTGATTGCTAGTTAGACTCATGAATACCAAAGTCAAAAAGATGTGGAGCTTGTCTCTCCTAATTTCTTTTCTCCACGTGATATGTTCTGCTATGTGTCTAGGGCGGCCTAGGCTATAGTGGGCTTGGCTATAGGGGGATATAGGTATATACCTATAGCTATAGTGGACGTATTCAAATTCCAAAAGCACACAACATCAAAAATGTAACTTAGAATTTACTCTCCTGTCATTTCCCTCCACTCCACTCATCATCATAGATACCATGCCAACACATGGGCTGTCATATAAGGCAAGTATATAGGCTTCCGTATAGATATAGGTATAGCACCATACACACACCGCCTAAATGGAGGGATAGATTGCAATTCTTCCCCTTGTGTTCCCTCTAGATGTATACAGGCACCTATAGTGTTGTTTGGAGTCCTTTGACTTTCCCTTGCCAAAATAAATAAGGCGAGCGGATATTCAACATTCCAGTCAGTCATGTCATAGGAGATGGTAGAAGAAGAAGAAAAAAAAAGTCTGACAAGGATCCTTACCGCCACATCGCATCGCGGTGCGGTTGAAAAATTACCACTGTTTCTCTCTCTCTCTCTCTCTCTCAGTGTCTCACACAAACACATTCTGTATTACTATCATCTGCACTTCAGTTCTGTTCAGGAGTGAGTGTGTGTCCATGTACATAACATGTATGTAGCTCTGGAGCTTTCTATGATTTGCCGATTGCCGACGTCAGATTTTTGAGATGGGAATAAAAACAACTTTACAGTCACGTGTCCCCTTTTTCTTACAATGTGCTCGGGTTTTGATAAATTTTATTACAACAACAACAAATGAGCTGGTAATTTATTATTTCCAAGGTACAGCAGTGGTTACCAATCATTCAGGACCGATTATAACCTGTTCGCAACTGAAAAACCATGGAAAGCATGCTTCACAAAAATCTATAAATCTATCAATTAACTTTTTTTAAAACGGTCAAAACTAGTAAACAACACCTT
>JAQFZC010006693.1:0-12180 GCA_034695205.1 Dicyrtoma fusca
ACATTCCGTTCTGTTCCACAATGAAATGATTTTTGTAAAACCTAATTACCTACCTATATGAGCCACTGCACTACTGGCGAAAGTCCTCGAAGCAGTTCTGGCCAAGTACAAAATATGGATAACTAGTAAGTAAATTTGTAATACTACGGAAGTAAATACTGACGGAGGATATAAAAAATGGGTAACACATAAATTAAATATATTTTGTAACAATTTAAATTAAATAATATGCCTAGGAAATGTTACACTGTAATGATAAAGATAAGTACAAACTTCCTGTGGATCAGATTCGACGATGTCAATGCTTGATTTTATTTTATGCACTTCCGAATTCTTCGACTTTAACAAATAATGTCTTTAATGTGTCGTAAAAATGTGAGACAATTCAAAGTGGTGTAGAGCAGAAACTTATTATTATAAATACGGATATACATACATAACAACATAACTTTTGTACCCACAGACGCACTGACGCATGTAGGAATTGGCTTGAATGGCGGTGAAACACTGTTGTTTGTGGTCACCTAATTACTTGTAGAATGTATAATATGTATTTTGTAGGCTCTATTAATAGTAATAGGAAGTAGGAACTAGTAGTAAAGTAGGAAGGAATGGGGGAAAAAATCAAGATTTTGTAGACAGTCAGTGATATTACATATGTACTTTTGTTTGGGTGGAAATGATATGACGGGCTGCGTGCGTGAATACATGCATCTATTCAGTTATTTAACATGGGAAAGTTCAATAATCCTGAAAATCGAATACCTGGTCAGATTCCCATAGCGACCAAGTGGTAAACAAATAGTACACATTACATTAGATTTCAGAGTCGTAGGTGTATATGAGACCTGGGGACCATGGGAAGGGAATACGGAACTCTCAATAAATTCTGATTCTCATTTTCTGACCAATGTAGTACAAATTTATAGCAAGCGAGGGAAAAATGGCTCAGATTTTCCTAGTTTGTCTCGTTCTAAATTCTAAATCGCTTTCTGCTTTTGAGAACCATCTCAACAACATATTAAATCAACAGTGTACCTACCTACCTAAGCCACTCCATTGTTGTTCTCGAGTGTAGTGTACATATTAGTTCACAATTACAATAATAATTACGCTTTTTTTTAACGATATTGTGCTTTTCTTCATAAACTTTGGTTTCTTCATGACGCTTCCTGCCCTCAAGGAGTGTACGTTATATTTTTGTTGTGGTTTAGATACAACTGAGTACGATTATATATAAATATATCA
The DNA here is from genome assembly GCA_034695205.1 of Dicyrtoma fusca. Classification (NCBI taxonomy): domain Eukaryota; kingdom Metazoa; phylum Arthropoda; class Collembola; order Symphypleona; family Dicyrtomidae; genus Dicyrtoma; species Dicyrtoma fusca. Next base: position 1,249 of record JAQFZC010006693.1, read on the forward strand.
GACTATCTATATATTATATATATATAGTATATCAGATGGGCAATGTGCTGCGATTAGGAATCGCGAGAGTTGGACTCGCTATAAATCACTGGCGGACCAATAGACGTAAGGGTGACATTAATTATTTAAATTAATTGACTGTAATTTCCCGAAAAATCGAAAATGCAATTTAGTTCTAATTATTTTTTTAATGAATTATGAGTGCACATCAATAAGAGCTAAGAATTTATAGATTTATTTATTATTGACTTTATTAAGGCATCAATGTACATTTGTAGTCCGAAGCACCGATTTCAAATAACGGACAACGTATACCGTAGATTATTTGTATGCTCATTTAATTTTAGTTTTTCAATTTAATTTACTTTTGTGAATGTCCATTGCGCATTGGTTCGTAATATATTAACACTACTATCTTAAAAGGCTGAATAATTATTACTTGCATAGGACTACTGAAAAAAACAATTGTAATACTCATTCTTGGACTGCAAGGTGCGGGGAAATCGACGGTAGCTCTTCGTATTTGGAAACGTAAGAAGTCTAAATATATCTACGAGCACTGTCAGTAAAGATACAATAATTAATACGCATGTATTTATTTACCTATATTTTTTTTCATTTTTTTCTCATCACCTGTTACCAAATCAATTGTTATTCTAATGCAGTTAAGAAAACTCTACCTGACCCAACGTACGTACAAACTAAAGGGTTTAATACGTATGAAATTAAGAAGAAGAACTTGACTATTCGACTTCATGATTTAGGAGGACATCCGTCTGTGAGAGAACTTTGGACTCACTACTATGCAGACGTAACTATGCACACTATTTGTTTTTTAATGTAATGTAATTTTTCTTATATATAGACAGAAAGGCTAGTGACAATTTACATTTAAAATCATAATAAACTGGAAACATTTAAGGTTTGTTTAATTTACGTGTAATAATTTGTTTTAATATACTAATAATAAATCTAATGTTTGTGAAAATGGTGTACAGGCACATGGAATCATTTTTGTAGTGGACTCAAGTAAACCTGATGATTTTCCAGAAGCCGGAGAAATTCTCGGGGAGGTTTTGCGTGATGACAGAATGCAGAGGAAGCCAGTCCTAGTGTAAGCAAGCAAACATAGATACATATTTAATACATATTAACAACATAGAGTGATTTCTAAACATTTTTCCTAGCATAACAATCAAGTTGTGTATTATTTTTGTAAATATAATTACTACAATGCAATGGAAATAATTAGGTCAACAGTTATACGTTCTTCGATAGATATGATTTATTTGCTTTAAAAATAGATCAAAACATTTAAAAAGGCTACGATAGCTGGCTAGCGATTTCTTTGAGGCAATATGCATGCAAGGCACAATGCAAGTATTATGAAGCATTTGATTTGTGGAGACACAGGTGCACTTCACAATTCACTGTGGGCCAACTTGTTGTTAGTCACGAATGCCATACATCAGTCAGCATTAGTCTAATAGCTCCTAAAAATAAAAATAGGCACATGTATATTATTATGTAGATACAGACTTATGCCCCATCGTAAAGAATAAAAAGTAAGTGGTCGTGTGTTGCTTGGGTTTATTAAAACCGGTGTAGATGCAAGATACCACAGGTCACCAGACCAAACGCCGGTGGTATCTTACAGGAAAAGCACAACGAATTCCTGCCTTGCCTATGATTGCACAGTTTCACATTAACACTGGGCAGCGGGCAACGGAGCTGCGTACAAAATATCTGTAATTATATATATACACAACTTGTATGCATTTTTGCCTTTTTGTCCTTAGGTTAGCTAATAAACAGGATGATCCCAATGCTGTATCGGAAATCAATTTAACTCGGGACATGGATTTAGTCACGATAGTGAATTCCGCACGGTGCTTGACTCGTGTCGATATTTGTGCTGCTAACAGCTTAAAGATGGATCAAGGCATTTTCAACGGATTCAAGTAATACTTAACATTATTTAATGCTTACTGATTCTCATTCATGTTCGTTAACAGTATTTTACTTGATTTATGTTTTATTTGTACGAGGAACTTACTTGTTAGTTTGATGTTGGAATCAGTCAGTCAAATGTATTAATCATGATATGTAACAGATGGCTACAGGTATTCATTGAAGCTCACTATGCTGAGATAGACGAAAGAGTACAGCATGAGAGCTTAATTGAGCAAGAGAAAGAAAAAGCTCGTTTTAATCTCCGACGCAGTGAAGCCAAACGACTCAGAGAAGAAGCTGAATTAGAAGCTCAAAATAAAACCGAAGGTGTTGGGATTCATAGGAATAGACATAGAACTGATGATGAAGAAGATGGAATCGATGAAGTACAAAAACCAGGTGAGCTAATGTCCATGTCCATGTCCATTGATGACGAGCGGGACGCCAGGGCTAAACCACCAGACGAGGAAATCATGGAGCGCCTTTCACCCGAAGGGGCCGCTGATTCAACTGAAGATTTGAAAAATGTCGATACAATCAATAGCAATACGAATGCCAATCTGAAAAATGCCAATCAAACTGATGCTAAAATACTTACAAGTGAACAGCCCAGCCAAGCTAGTAGTACTCCAGCAGTGCCTGTAGTAACTAGTAACGGTAAAGTACGCAGTAGTTCACAAAGTCGCATCACTCCCTCCAGTGCAACAATCGCCCAAACCAAAGTACCCGAAAAAGGTGTTGACAATCCTGCTTTTGAATCCAGTCAAGATGATACCGAGTCCCTTCGCCTTCAGAGACAGAACAGTAATCGCAGTATGAATAAAAGATTCTCATTCTCCAAACTTCCTATTAGAAACAGCGCCTTCTCAGTCCGAAGTAACTCTACAGAAACAGATGTTGAAGTGAGCACAGAGCAAACTAATTTGTTCAAATTCAAAAGTGTAGCAACTGTTTATAAATTATCTCGATTCTCACTTACCTACTTTAATTTCTTAACTAATGACGTATTTTATTATCATTAGATTCCAGGCGAAATCATTCTAGTAACAACAAAAGCCGAAGTTCACGAATCACAAGAAATGCTAGATGACTCAAATTCAAACAACTTAAATCCCAACTACAATTATGACAGTAATGACAGAAATATGTCCCCCACGTTTTCCTATATTTCTGGTCATATATCCCACAAGACATCTCAAGAAAGCATTGTATCCGGGGCGTTGCTTGGCTCTATCTCCGCACAAAACTCAGCAGGAAAAATAAAATCCAGATCCAGGTCTTCCAGTGCTTCTAAGATTAATGAAACAGATCGTAAGTAGAAATAGTTGCTCAAACTAATTCCGAAAATCCCATTTTCTGTATGCCAACGTCAATGTTAATTTTATTTCTGGTGATTTTCAGTGATCTTAAACAATTTGTCGAAAGCATCACCACATCCCACGCCTCTTCAAAGGCTTGCCAACTTGAAGTCCCGCAATAAAACGGCACCTCTGTCAAATGATACTGAAATGACGAATCATGTTTCAAATGGAAATATTTTACCTACGAAGAAAAAAGACATTTTACACTAATCGACAAATTAATACTTGGTGCATTTTAAATTTTATAATAATTGGAAATCTCCCTTGGTACCGGTGCCATGCCGGTGGCAAGTGAGACTATATAGTTTTGTAGTACAGTTTTAGTGGAAAATAAAGATGTGGAATATTTTGTTACAGTTTCATTCACAAGAAGATTCTATAGGGGTCCTATGAGTCCATTCTTCATCCTTGCCAATGGATGCTATGTTTACATTTCTAACCTAACTTTAAACACGTTTGATTTTACAACTGCAGCGTATCTAAGACTCGTACAAAGTTGAACTCTACTGCGTAAACTTGAACTGACCTCAGTGCACATGATCACTTCTGTTACTTTTAGGACGGCTGTAGCCGATAGCAATAATCACTGAAAAACTGACTCGTGCATGAACCAGTAAACCATCAAAACAATGGTACATAAGTAAGTTGTTACTGATCAATCAGATCGGAAAAAATGATGCACAAGTTTACATCAAATGTTTCATTAGCACTGCTGGCCTCCGTGGTCGTTCGTTAGTATTAATGCCTTAAACCTCTTCTTATACCAAAGTATAACGATGAACAATAGATAACGCTCTAGCAACACACAACTTAACCAGCAATATGTACTTGGCTAAAAACTTTTAAATAACTTGAACAATGTACTTAGTTCTACGCCATTGAAAGTCATGCCGATAAAAGCCCCATTAAAATGTACTAGTCAAAGTCGAGTTACACACATATTAATTATACCGCTAGTAGAGTATGGATTAAGGATTAACACCTACAACTACGTACCACAATTTACAATGCTTTAAAAATTAACACAAATTACAGCTGGAAGAGCTGGTAAACCTCAGTAATAGTTGTTGCTCTACTGTAATAATCGTTTTCGAAGAATTTCCTAAAGACCTCACTAGCAGATTTGAAACACCTAGGTGAATTAGGATTCTCCTGATAGTCACGAGGGAATTAAAATTGATTTTTTCTATAGTTAGTCTTTTCAAGACAGAAAATCTAAATTAATTCCAGTAAGCTATGTACCTGCCTGTATCAAACTAAATCAATGTCTAACGGCCAGAGGCAACTCTTTAACTGCTATTCTGATTGCATGAAAACAAGTTGGCGATGCTTATTATGCGGAGCATCAGAAGCCACAAATCAAATCAGTGTCACAGCGTAGCCATCAGCTAAAATAGTCAATCTGAGATTATTGTAAAGTTGCCCATCAATACGGAGAGGCGACCCAGAACAGACCAGAACAGAGAGCAGTTGGTAGGTGTCTGCACGTAAGCCCCAGCAGCTTTAAAGGTACAAAAAAATTAATTATACTGAAACGTTAAAATACCGAACATAAATGCGCACTCCGAAGAAATCCCAATAAATTCATTGTTTTGTTCTTCATGTAACACTAGCCTAAGAAGCCATAAAATATATTAATATGAGAGTAAGTACAATCCATTGCAATAATTACCAGCACCGGCCAAGCGCGCTTGCCTCGAGATTGGATCGATAAGACGAGACAAGACTTCTAACAGTGATTTTGGATTTTTAATGGACGGACGGACGGACCGGGTGCACTCATAGTCAGTGTCGCAAAGAGGCTCCGAAATGACTGCCTTGTAATTGTGGTAAAACAAAGCCGAAATAAATTATGCATTCCCTGCTCAATGGGTGACCGCTAGTAGCATGTTGTTATCACCGTTACAAATTACAAGAAACATAACAGACATCCACATGCTTGATGTTTTTTTGTTGTTGCTTATTGATGAAAGATAAAGCATTCTCGAAATCAAAGATATTATTTATGAGGAAGATGGTCAATCAGTCAAGGGATATTGCCACACATAATTTATTATTTTGATTACATTGCGAGTAGGTATGAATGAGATACTGGCACTGGGATGTAACGCGGAGACGTATAAGGGGTTTTTTTCCTTTCTGCCATATCCGTCTCATCATTGAAAAATTTATTATGTAAGATAAAGTTCATCTTCGCCCAATTAAGTCTCAATGTCCAGAGGCAAGCTCAATTGTAATTTTACAAGGTGTATAATGCGTTCTTGTATGTATAAAAAATGTTGTTGACAATCGAATCGAACGGTGTCTCTCTCTCTCTCACTCGCTCCCTCTTGTTTTCCCTCCTATGCGATGATGAATGTCACTATTGTGTGAAGTTATTCAGAAAATACAAACTCACTATAACATAACACGCAATTAAAAATCTAAAAGTCTAATTTATCATAATCATCACTACCCTGCAGTTGCTTGCATTTATGAAGAAGGAGCTCCTACTTCTATAATTAGCAATTTTTCTTTGCTACTGCCCAGTATTCTTTACTGATAATGCAGACACAAATTTCCTTTGAAGTGATCAGTTAACTGAATTCTGATTTTGATTTCAAACCACACTGAACTGTACTACTGTGAGTGTATTCTATTGTTTTGTATTTTATATGTACGTACATGCTAGTCAATGAAAAATGAATCCGTCATTCATACATCTTCTAATACGAGCTTGATTGACTAGACTAACACATTTTCAATTCACGTCCCAATTATAAGCCATAAAGTGTTGTGTTATTAAATTTTAATTCAAACACTTAATGCAGCAGCACCTGAAGCTATTTGTCCTTTTCAAGGGGACAATGAAGAAAGGTGACTGGGACAGTGACAATTGCTGTTCAGGAGAGAGAAATGTAAAAGGTCCACTCCAAAAGGAACTTGGGACTTTTCAATGAATTGAGCAGTATTTGAATAATGGTGTCTAATTTATTTTCCATTCAATTATTTATTGGTCGATAGAAATTTGGCTGCTACAGTACTGCGTGCAGCTCCTAATAAAAAGATCTAGTGAATTTTAGTGCGACTGAACTTGCTGATTGCAACTTTTTGAAACCTGAAACTAATGCATTCAAAATATTGTTTTATTATCAGGAATTTCACTGCCCTCTGCATTCGAAAGAACCCAATCTTGGAGCTAGTGCCAATGTACCAGAAGTATCTACAAGTACATATTAGATGTACAAATTCATCATTTTATTTTTGCTTTAAAAATCATCAAAACAAAGAGCACACGTAGAAGTTCTCCAGTAAAATGTCCAATCATGCAAATATTCTAATCACACTAATTAGCGCAGTCGTATCCATATTTCATAGAATCTTTGACATTTGAACGGAAGGCGTCAACATTTTAATGAATCTGGTTTCTAATAGAAACCTCACATGAAGTAATGACGAGGCGAGGATGCTTTTACAGTGCAGTGCTCCAAACTCCGAACCTACGTGCATAGTTAAGTAAAAACTGTTGAAGTTTCCTGCATCCCCCCGTGATTGATTTACACCCTGTCACTGTCAATTTTAAAATCTACACCAGCCGGATGGAGGGCTCTAACTCATCTAACTTAAAAATACATATATGTATTGCCTTTGAACATTTCCTTGTAATTTATAAAACAAAGCAGTGCGTGTACATTTCTGTTCGAGATCTGTAGCCGTATCAGTAACACTAACAACTCTTCTCGTTTCTCGCTCGCAGTGTAATTATATCTCTATAGAGTTGGGCATACAGTCTTTGCCTCAACAAATCTCAATTATCTATTAAAACCAATTCAGTTTAAGTACGGGTGGCTTTCTATATAAGTCCCTTTGTTTAAATGGATGACATAAATCTTTCAGCTTGTACATTCAACACACTATGCCTCCAAGCTTTCCTGTAGATTTATAGTTAGGATTGGGAAGAGAAAAAAGCTCGGTTGTCTTTTGTGAGAAAACAAATGTCATATACCATTTAGCTGTCAACTTTAACGTTTGAATGACTAGCACGTCTTGGTTGCTTTTCGCATTTCACGGTGCAGATTTGCAGATAATGTACATACACAAAGTCACAGTGCGTGGTTTCAAATTTTGGTTAGTCTTTTAGGGTTTGGTTTTAGCCTGGGAGCTAATGTGATTTTGTTTTAATGTTGTTGTAATTGAACTGAATATATATGTACTAGGCACTTTGGAGCAATAGGGAACGATTAGTACAAATGAAAAGTAGTTTGGTTTTGCAGGTCAGAATTGAAATGTGACTGAGCTGGCACAGGAGGAGTCCAGTGTATGTTGAAGCTCCTTATTAAATCCTCCTCATTAACATTTTGAACTTGAAAAAGGGACAGTCCATTAATCTTGTTGAGAAGGGAGACTCAATTATGATATTATTACGTGTAAACTATCTCAAAGAATTCAAAAATGAATATGAAGATACATATGTACCTACTACAAGGTATATGTGTAATGAATAAAATATACAAGTAGATGATCGTGTGGTCCACTCACTCTCGATGAGTCAATGAGTCAAGTTTTCATGAACTTTAGACTTCCTCAGGTGCATTTCTGCTCCCTTTTCCCCTTCAAATTAAAATTTTGATTTTATTACAATCGCGGAACACAACCTCGTTTAACAAATAACAATTTGCAATCTACTAATATTTCAATGGACTACATCGACATCCCAATAATATACCTACCTAGGTGCTTTAATATAAATTTTGCTATTTAAGGGTGAGAACTTTTGCCTTATATAATCCTCAGCAGCCGATGTCAAACCAAATGCCGGCAATGCCTAATAATATTGGAATGGAACATAAATTAGTATTAATCAGGTCTACAAATTAGGCATTCACATCACGCACAGAGTGAAGGTATTGAAAGCTATAAGGGCAGGGGAATGTATGAGAGTACTGCATTATCTGCAGGTAGTGCTTGTTCGTTATTTATTTTATTTGACTTGGGCAGACACTTGATTTTATAGAGCAAAGTCCAAATCAATTCAAATCCAAATTCAACAGTCTTTCTCCACTGTAATTTGAAAAGTTCAACCGGCACCGGCGAGCCAGAACAGGGCTCATATCATATTTCCATGCTAAGGGCAATTTGTTAGCACAATCGGCGAACCGATAATTAATACCTGTGCGAATGAGACGTCCTCAAACTACATTTTTTGTATCAGTTGAGTTGATGGGGCACTTGTTTGTAGATCATTATTTAACATCCGCATTATATCGGTCTGGAATAAACTACTTATCGTGACATGCTGTAAGCTACCGAACTACTGCACGCCATGATACTACGACTCAAGTGGCTAAATAAATACTACTTGAGCAAAAAATACAAAATGCTGGTAGTAGTAGTTTCTTCGACGTCTTCAAAAAGGAAGGCCTGGTTTCTTCTCATGAAATAAAAGCTTACACAACAAATTTTTTAATCCATGCCTCTTCGCTCGTTTTGGAACTGAGCCCGTTAACGACACTGCCCTACCCAAACAATAGACACCAAATGAAGCTCACCTGTCATTCCGAGCAGAAAACAGAATTAATTAATAAAACTCCTGCGCTCCTCTAAAAAGCAGAGAAATTCCTACGTACAGCTACAACCTGCTGGGTGTTACACGTTACTTCATTATTTATTTCTCGTTGCATTTTTTAACTTTTGATAGTATTGGTATCAGTATCTGTAAATAATAGTAATCGCTATAAAAAAAGCATATTATTACCTGTGTCGTGATTATCAATCTAAAAGACAAATAACTCACAAATAAGTAATCACCTCAAGGTTACAAGTGAAAGAAATGGATGAGCTTTCTTGTAAATAAAATCATCAATCATCGCTGGGAGCCATCCAGCGTTGTTTTGTAATTTGACTCAATCAGAATTAAGAGCTGGAAAATAAATAGAGCGAACGGATTGCACGTGATTTTTTAATAAGCTAGCTAGTTAAAAGAATGTACATACTTCCGTTTCGTATTTTTTGTTTGCAGTAAAAGTAATTAAGTCCTGATTCAGAAGTATAACTATGTGAGTAATACATAATATGAGACTTTTTGTTGTATGTACTCTTACGCCTAGTGGACGACGTGCACACGAGAGAATAAGCCCTGCAACTCCAGTTTAAATTATATTTACGTGGAAGTTGGCATACGTATGTATATATTTAAATGTAGATTTGTGGATCACATTTTACCTCATTGTTAGTTTCAAGGTTACTATTTTTTCTCACAAAGATTGCGCTTGATTTTTTGAATTTTTGTACCTGCACGGAATGTGCGACTCTTCTGATACATTTTTGATTAATTTCAATCGCAGCTTGACAAAGCATGATCGAATTATAAAGTAACTTTAGTAACTTGTTAAGCTATAGTTTGGTGACCGCACTGAGTTTGCGAAGCAGATTCTGCAAATCAGATACATGAGGCAAATTATATGATAAGCATAGTAGCAGATCATAATTTCTAAACACGAATAAAATAATGTATAGTCTACTAATTTACTAACACCAGCATAGAAAAGGACGAAATTGCATAGAAATTTTGTCACCAGCTGTATTGCATATTCGTGATAGAAAGTACTGCATGATCCCGTAACCAAAAGATGCTCACATTTCGATTTTAGGTATAAAATTAAACAGAAAAAAACCACAGGTAACGTCGTTTTGACAATATTTGATAATTTATTGGCAAATAATAATATGGATCACATCTCGGTAATCTAAATCACGATTGGCTCTCAATTTTTGCTTCAGCGTGATGCAAGCCTTGAACCAACAGCTATATCACCGTCGTGATTGACTCGAGTGATTGCCTGGTGAAAGATGAAAAGACAAAACTCCATATATTGCACTTGCAGTTGACAGAGTAATTTTCGTTGATACCGTTTTCATTCAAGTATATAAGGTAGGTACCTAGATACGTTCATAAACATCGTACAAATTGCAGGCATTTGATCTCAAGGTGAAGAAACAAAAGTTTGTACTTTAGTCCAAGTATTCTAAACCGAAAATATAAGCACATACAAATTATACTAATGCACTTTACAAAAAATCCAATCATGGTTAGTTTTGGTGTGCACTTTTTTCTGCTGCGCCGTCTCGATCCGATTCATCTGTAGACATATTAACATTATCGATTCTCTGTGCTTGATAAGATAACAATTTTGATTGCAGGTAAACAGATTAAGATAAGACTTCAAATTCAATGATGGAAATAATCAGGGCAGACGATGAATTCAAAGAAGTGAAAAACAAAATGTATCTGAGACTCAATGAGAAAAAATGTGACGACGATTAACAACAATAACGTATAGAAGTGGCCTCCTTGTACATACATATACCTACCCATATTTAAAAGTATACGATACACATATGTACATACTAACACACCACTAGTGCAAGTGCAGTGCAAATAAACTATGCATGTACAGCACTGAAAGACATGGCTTAAAGCTATCATACCACGCGGCTTGCTTTTTTTTACCCTGTTGCCTTCACTGGATCAGAAGAAAAGATGAGAGTCTTTTGATATTAAGGCTTCATATTTTGACGCTGTGTGAGGTGTAAAATATGTTATCTACAGGTGCAATAGTGAGTGTGAAAAATGTGATAT
>JAQFZC010006694.1:0-12179 GCA_034695205.1 Dicyrtoma fusca
AAGGCAGCTAGTCTAGTCTAGTCAAGTCACATTGTTTTCGAGGCCTGCCTAGTCTAGTCTAGTCTATTCAACACAAAGTATACCCTAGTCAAGTCTAGTCAAGCTAGCCAGCTATCCATTAACATGGGAATAATCGTGGCTAGTCTAGTCTAGTCTAGTCATTTTTTCCTGCGCCTCTTGCTAGTCTAGTCCAGTCAAGTCAAGCGGCCAAAAAAAGCCCAAAAGTCTAGTCAATTCATAGTCAACTAGTCAAGTCAGACTAGACTAGGGCAGCACTGATGACCACAGTGCGTGCAAGTCAGCATTGCGCATTGCAATTTCCCGCATTTACTCTCGGTCAGTTTTTGTTTTTATTATCATTTTAATGGCCGTTATAAATTAGTAATTACACGTCTGCTATTTTTTGGTTGTTGTGTTGCGGTGTTTGACCGTGAGACCGTGACACAGGAAGTCACATTTAACCAATGTAAAAATCATCATATTTGATAGGTAATAGGTACGGTTTCATTTTTAGAGTGTGCACCGTGAAACTTTCCAGTTTTCCTAATATCCAAGTAACGAGTTTCATGTTACAATTCGGTTACACTGAATTACGAATTAAAACGTTCTAGAAATCAGTCATCGGTCAATAATTCACTTGTACTGTATCAACTAATTGGCAACATTTTATTCCGAAGTCGGAAGCCTTGCTTGAGTGTAACTTCCTAGTTATTTTCTAGCAGTTATTCCGTATTCGTTCGTCCGATAAGTCCGATTCACTATTTCGTTAACCGCCCTAAACTTCCCACGACCATAACATTTTGAGATTTTTGCTAAGAGTGTCGAAATGCTGTTAGATTTGTGAAAGCCAAATATTAACATTAGTTCATCCCTATCTGGATTATGATCTAACGTAAGTATGGTCAACGTGCATTATGACTGATGTTTTACCACCTGTGCTTTATGTACAGATCAGGATCAAATTTTTTGTGAAATTATTCACCAAAAATATTAGGTAATTATCAAAAGTGCTTACTTCAAAAAATTACAAAAATCACGAAGTTGGAAAATTTTTTAAATAAAAAAATTGCCATTGTTTCATTTTATCAGTTCTAAAAGATGTCCGTAGGTGTAAAACAACATTTTAAAAGTCCGAGTACAGTTCATACAACGTAACATGGCAAAATTCGATCGTTCACATTAAGGCAGAAACTTGTTCACATTTTGGCAACTAAAATAGCTCGCAAAACAATAATGTTCACCATTAGGCAATAAATTGTTCACATATAGGTATGACAATTTGCATGTAAAATCATACGGTTCACATTTTGGCAGGCCACTGTTCACATATAGGCAAATTTGCTAAAGTTTAACAATAATGCTTTTCTGCGTTTGCTGGTCTGTAGGTTTTGTTCTACGACCATTTGTATTCTAATTATATTTTGCCCTGCAAAAATATAGTTCGGCGTTTCAGAAATTGTAATTAGTTCGGTTAAACTCAAACAATTGTAGAAACTGTGATTTTTTGAAGTGAAGCGTCTTGAAAAGTGTTCACATATAGGCAGTTCTCCTTATAGCGTTATAAACATACACGTAGTAATTACATACCAAACTCCAAATAACCGACGTATGCACATTAGCCTCTGCCGTTGACCTATTTCTAAAAAGGTTAAAAACATAATTTCACCTACAAAATAAGTTTACAACCAAGTGCAATGTATTAAATACATATAAGAGTTTAGTGCTTACATACAAATATAAAGCAAATGCCGATGTGCACAAGCTTACTTCTAAAGATAGCCGATTTCCAAAAAGATTGCAAAAGAGAATTAAATGGGAATAATAAATATAAAACAGAGTGCAGTGTGTTACATGCTAATAAACGTGTAGTGTATACCTCCCACAGACAATAAAAGCCGAGTAATGTGCATTCTCAACTCTAAAGTTAGTCGATTTCCAACAAGTTTAAAAAAAGAATTAAATGGAAAAAATAAATTTAAAACCGAGTTCAGTGTGTTACATGCAAATAAAAATGTAGTATATATGTACCAAAGTTAAACAAAAGCCGATGTGCACAAACCAAAACCCAAGTTAGCCGATTAATAATAAGTCTAAAAAACGCTAGTGCCACATACAAAATAAATACAAAAACGAGTGTATTGCGTGACATACATACATACATGTAGTACTTACATACTAAAGTCAACATATTGACGTGTGTACATTAGCCTCCAAAGTTGGCTGATTTTAAAAAGCTTAAATAGGCAAATCAAATAAAAACAATTAAAATAAAAGTGAATAAATATTAAACTTTGCCCTAACACATGCAGTTGGTAGCCAAAGTTGGCCGATTGTTTTTAAATATGAAAACATGATGTCACATACAAAACAAACAACCAAGTGCAACGTAATAAATACATATAAACGTGTAGTGCCTACATGCAAAAGTAAAGGTTAGCCGATGTGCACAGGCTGGTAACCAAAGTTAGCCGACTTAAACAAAGTGTGACAAACAAAATAAATTGACAAGAAAATGCAATGTGCTAAAACATAAAAGTGTAGTGCTTATATACGAAAGTAAATCAAAAGCCGATATGCACAAGCTAGGCTCTAAAGATAGCCGATTTCTAAAACGTTTAAGAGAAGATAATTAAAACTAAATTTAAAACAGTGTCGCCTGTTGTGCACATAAAAACGTGTAGTGTCTACATGCCAAAGTACGGTCTAATATATAAGTCTAAAATTGTATGTACAGTGTCGAAAAATGTAATTGCGTTATTACACACCTGAGTGTTCACGTACCAGAACATGGAAAATAAAAACAAAGTTACCCTAGCTTTAACACGTCTGAGAAAAGCAAGTACATATTAGTGAGTTTACACATTTGAAAGTATAGCGAATACAAGCCAAGTTCTAATGTTTCCGACCAATAATGTAAACTAAAGGCAAAACTACACCAATAAAAAATAAAAATTCATTGTGCAATAGCAAGTTTATATAAAGGTGCAGTACATACGCACCCACGTGCAAGATAGGCGTCAAGTCAAACCATGAATCCAGTTAATCGATTTTTAAAAAGTATAAAACAGTAGGCAAAGTTTAAACTAAATTTAAAAGCGAGCGTACATACACATAAAAATATAAAACATATATATTCGAGTGTTACTGTGCGTGTTGTCATACTTACATATAAATTTGCATTTACTTCATGCACCAATGCCAGAGCATCCGACGATTACAAACAAAAACAAAGTTATCCAAAATCAATAAAGTAAATACACCGCAAAATAAATTTAAACAGGAGTGCATTGTGTTACATACGTACAAACGTGTTGTGGCAAACAACAAATGAATTTAAAAAAATATAATTATGAGTGCAGTTTGAAAAATAAAAGTAAATGCTCTGTGTAACGTATGTGCGGCAACTACGTACATTAAAAACCCAAGTGTTAAAATGCCAGAGAAGCACATAACTAAAGTACAGTTATCCTACGGAAAGTTGAATGCAATTTCGAAACAAAAGACACAAGCGGGTATACTAAGACAAACATCAAATTTCACTTCTGTAAAATGTATATGAGAACGTAGACGTCACTTGCAAACCAAAAATAAAGTTACCTGATTGTTACAAATGTGAAAAGCAAAGTTCAACGTAAAACATACATCTCAAAACGAATGACTGGGTATACCAAACGCATAGTGATTATTATATACTCACCAGAACTAAATCTCTGGCTGACTTTATATTAGGAAATAGAAACACGTTCTGACGCTGAGATCAGAACACAGTACGTTTTGTAGTCAGTAAACTAGTCTTCCGAAAGCAGTTCTGTCTTCTGATTGGCTGCGCAGCTTTCGAAGGGCAGTACCACACTGGTAGATTCACAAATATACCAAAAGTACAGTCTAAATAAATGTTTTGACACACCTGGCGTAAACAATTACCAACCATGTGTCACCATAAGCAGTGAACGAGGTCACAGGGAGCATTGTTCGCACTAGACTCGACAGAAATTACCACTGATTACATCGATACTATTAAATTACACAACATGCACTACTAAAATTATAGAACAACACTCCAATGACATTATGGAAGGACAACGTGCCACATTACAATACATGCAACGTTTGTTAAATGCATGCCCATTTTGCATTGCAAAAGCTATACCTTGGTTTCAAAACACTTGCTTCTGATTGGGTGAGCATGTTTGCAAGAACTAATATAAATTACAGTCAACATAAAATTTAAATAACCACTCTACTAGTTTCATGCTTCTAACTTAGACAAATTATTAGCCATATGATTTACCATGAATTACAATACAAAGCATATGTAAACTGTGAGACTCGCAATTGTTTGTGCCAAATTGGTCCAATAGTCGTATAAATTACAAACAAAGAGCTATATACAGCGCTTAACGCCCTGGTGTGTGATTAGCTGAGTATCCAGGCATGCATATGGCAGGAAATATTCAATAGCATAGCGACAGTTGCACCGGCACTGTGCTTACGTGGCTACGATTTGGATTCTCACCATTAACAGGCCACATTATTTACCAAGGCACCCGCTTAATACAAAATAATGTACCCAAAAACAAATATGCGTAAAAACTAATTATGCTAGACACAATAGATTTAAACTGAGTACATTGTGTCAAAACTGTACTGATTACATACGCAACACACTCAAATATCACAATACACAATAATTTCAAATAAAACAAAGAAAGGGAAAATTGTAAAAAAATAAACGTTTGTGCAGTTTGCAAATTCAACGCGTGTTAGTTTACAGAGGCAAATAGATATAAACGTATACTGATTACATACATGTATGTGTAATGTCTGATAGTTACTAATGTAAACTGAACCGGAAGATGCCCAAATCAATATACAAAAACATTCAAACGTACAATATAACATACAAGTAAACGTACAGTGCATACATATGTATAAGCGTAGGCGTCAAGTGGAAACGAGAACTCACGTTACCCTTACACGTTTAGCACAATGTGAAAATAAATTTATAAGAGCATGCACAATTATAAAAGTATACTTGCAAACCTGATTATCAAATTGTTGTCTAGTGCCTGAAAAACAAAGTTTACCAAAATTGAAAAAGTGAAATACAGTCAATGATATGTCCCACCCGAATACAAAATTGTAATTTGGGACACACATGCTAACGCGGAGTGATGACATACCAAGGTGTTAAAATACCAGTCTAATTAAAATCGAGTTACCCGATTAGTAAAACGTTTGCGGTGCAAAATAGATCAAAGTGTGCGTATTGTGTCACAGATATGTACATGTACAGTGCCTGAATACTCTTTGTGGTGCTCACGTACGTAACAAATTCAAAGCAAAGATCAACGTGACCGATTATTATTTTAAGAATGATAACAAATACATTTAAAAGGTGTATGTACTGTAAGGGCTGGGAGCCCTTTTCTTGGAAAGGAGGGGAGGAGAAGGGCAGAGCACCCGAGATGTAATGGGAAAAGAGCCTAAGGTACGGAGGAGAGTGGACAAGAGTGAGGGGACAGGGAAGGGAGCGAGGCTCAGGGGAGTTATTCTGGTTGGGAGGGAAGAAGAAGTAGGTCATGTTGGGAGGGAAAGGTGAACAATGAAACAAGGGACGAGACGGCGCCCCAGAGCCTGAAAGACGGACGAGCGTCGGAGGCAAAATCAGTCTATAACTAACTTTTGAGAACGTCACACTGTGATTGTGCTGCTCAGGAAGTTTCATAGACCTTCTCTACAACATTCCCAAATCTTCTTCTTCCTATTTCTTAGTCATAACCTCTGAGGAGGATTGTGTGTATCTTCGTTATTGTGTAAGGTTACAATTATTAGAATAGTGTAAATACTATATTATTGATTACGAGTGATTGGGATTTATTGTTGAGTATTCATGCATGAGAGATTCGCGGCATTGTAAATAAAAGTGAGTACGCTTCTGAATCCAAATACTGAAGTGGAGAAACTCTGGGACTTTATTGACATTAAGAACTGTGTGGCAGGGGGAACAGTGGGTAACCACCGGTCGCGCTGGAGTCGACTGAGGTGGGGCATCAATAGCTAACATTAGTGCCATAAGCAGAGGCCATAGTAATTTCATGAGAGACTGTGGGGTCAGGGGATACAAGAATCGTGCAAACCGGGTATCGGGATCTTCGTTGGAGAAGAAGTTACACAACTACCTCCATATCCCTTGGAAGGGATCTTAAATCGGACCAGAGCCAGGAAAATCGAGAAAACTCGGGGATAGGGACGATTTTAGAGGAATTCTGTGTTGCACTGGCGACCGTGAAAAGTCCAAGTTCTGTGACAGGAAGAGGAGCAATACATAACACCGGATAAAAGAGAAATTCAGAGGTAACAAGTGTCAAACCCATCCTATCATGGAAAACCTGGACCAGACAGTCATGACTAAGTTGTAAGTAAAAAAAAATATTTTTTTATATATACAACACATTGACATTATTCAGGCATCAAAGGCACCTAGACCAGGCCAGTAGGGAATAGCATACAACAATCCCAAAGAGCAGGGGGCCCAGTCCTGAGGGTCGCGCAGGAGGCAGCTAGCTTTGCGGCCGCGGGGCTCGGCGGGGGGGGGGGGGCTGACACCTCGAGTGAGGCCAGAGCCACTACTTAGATAGGAACAGTCGCGAACTTGGTTATCATGCGGTGGAAGTTGATTCAATAATTGTTTTATCCGCCATTTTTCTCCCACTGAATTAACAAGCGGAATTTTACCTTCTTGAATTTGTGTAAAATACGCATAGACTAATTCTAACTTGCACCCTGGTGGGGTCCACACGTACTCCTTTAATCCACAGCAACCCGAATCATCATCTGATTGTCGATTATTGCTATTACTGCTCTGATGATGGTCACTTGTTGGGCCATTCATTTAATTTATATTTTGATGATTGCTGAGATTTAAATTGGTAGTGGTATTAGAGTTCGAAACTAGTGACCCTAAACCACTTTTACCACCAATGGACGTTGATGCAGACGGGAATGCTGAATCTGCCTTAAATTTATTTATGTTAATTATTTTATGTATTCTTTATTTATCAACCAAATCAAATCAGAATACGTATTAACCGTACTGTTATGATACACAATACTGATATGTATTGTCGATAATTTGAACTTTGATTACCCGTAAATACACAGACGCGCCACTACTTTGTTAACACTACACCTAAATGATTGATTTTTTGTGCCCTGCCAAATTTTTTCCGGTTCTAACCGTATTTGTATTTTCACTCATAATTACAAAATTACAGAGTACAGATAGAATATCCGGAGATCTTCTATTGTAGTCAGACTAACTTTATACTCGTCTAATTTAAATAGTGAAATCGCCAACATAGGTGTCTATATAAGCGTATTGGCTAGGCTGGCGGTTAATTTGTAACTAATATAGGATTGGCTATAGGTAGGCGTATATAAATTTATAAATACAGGCTGGGCTTAAGAAGCGTGTTCTTTAAAATAGGCAACCATGTAGGCTTCGGAATTTTGGTAGCCTAAATAGATAAATACTATAATGCCTCTAATCTAGGATAATGTAATTCGGACAATGTTTAATTTCGTGATTTATTGCGTGGATACTTTTTGCGGCATTTGCACTTGAGTATTTGTGCATTAAAGTTACACTCAACTATAATTTTTTGATGCAGTAAAACCAGCATTGTTTTAGTGTTTGTGTGTGTAAGTGTATTTTATTACTATTATTATTTTTATGCGTGTTATTTTAATTCTCACAACAACAATAAGTCAAATAGGTAAGTCAGTCTGTTTTCTGTCTAACTTATAAAGCTTGTTTTGTTTCACCTGTAACTTAACGTCATAATTCCCTTACTAAATACAAATGCTTACTTTTCAGTTCTACTCGTAATTTCTATTTATTTTTACGTCAAAGGCAGATAAATACCTAGGAAAGTAAACGTATGTATACTAATTAACTGTTATAATGTAATGCAAGGGGTACGGTTTATGTTAGTCTGTGCTGCCTTTCCTAGTCTTGTCTTTTGCCTTGTCCTGCCTTATGGTTCAGCTTTGGTTGCGCATTGTTTTGATTCTTGAAGTTCAAAGTTGTGGTGCATAAGACAGACGTTGTAAGTTAAAGATTGTTACAAGAATATCTCAACAATTTTCCTACGTATATACAGATGCATTCGTGTGTGTAGCTGTTCGTATAGAACGAGGAGAGGATAGAGGATGTGATAGCTTGAAGTCTTCGGAGTATTTCATTAGGGTTGCTGGTTGGTACACCTGGAGGCTAGAAAAATAATAATTCAACAGGTGCGTAGAACAGACAATGATAATCATAAGAAGGTTTCCGCGTATATAAGATAAGATAGAAAAAGAGCTCAAAGATACAGGCAATAAGGCATAACAAAACATCATTTTCCGAAGTACATCATAATCTACGGCACGGTAATTATTCAGGCATCTAAAAAGTCAGCCAGTGGGCAAGCCAAATTGCGGTCTCTGAAAAAGTTGCTTGAAATTGTAGATATTGCTTTCTGTAGATATAACATTTTTGGTGTTGGTGTTACGTTTAACTTTAGTAATTTAGTAAAACATTTTATACGTTGCTTCTAGAGTTTACGATTGTTTACTGTTGTTTTGATCTGAAGATTCAACGTAAAAAAGCGTTTAAACTAATTAAAAAAGTTAAATCTACAGGCCAAAACCAAGAATGTTGAATGTACAGAAAGCAGTATCTACAATTTCAGGCAAATATTTCAGAGACCGTAATTTAGCTAGCCCGCCGGCCGACTTTTTAGATGTCCTAATATTAGTGTCCTACGACTATATAGTAAGTATCAGTGGAACAACAACAAACTGATAATATTTCCCTACGTTTTCGCATTTTATTATATTCTTGCAGTTTCTGAGAGTGTAGTATTAGTAAGTAATGGAGTACCTGGCATGAGTACCTCAGATCGTGGTACCTTGTACGTTCTACAGATAGTTGTAGCCACCACTTACGACGCCATGAAAATTACAAGCACAGCTTACACGCTTACATCGTAGTGAACGTCAAAAAACGTAACTGGCTCCTGTTCCTATATAAAATAAACTGAAGATGCTCAAGATTCATAATACTTGACTCTCATCACAGTCAAATGTGTCTCTGCTTCTCTGATTGTGTGATTTTCGTTGAATCCAAGAGCCAATCCTAATACGCACTATGTAGGTACCCTACCCTTTTAAAAGAAAATAACTATCAGTAAATGGAACGTTACTTTCCTTGTTGAGTTCTTACGGCAGTTCTCTAATTCAGCTTGTACGAACAACCAAGGAGCCCAACCTGGTCTATAGATTACAATTTTAAAGGAATTTAATAAAACAGAAAAACTATTATTGGTGAGAACATTTTTTCTTTTTGGGTTTTTTTAGACTTCCCCTTTCGTTATGCTCTGACATTGTATTGTACTCTTAGTACATTAATGCCACACAGCATAATGATTCGTAATAAGTGGTTTTCCTTTTTGTTAATGTCAGTTTTCCTTTTATTGGGGTTTCTACAGATACAGTTTATACTGAGCAGGCTGCTGTTTAGTCATTTTGCGTGCTTACTTGTACAATAAATGAATGCTGCGGCATACTGGTTTAAACTGAACTCATCTCTTGTTAATGTCTACTTGGATCGGTGGTTTAGCCTAGCCATTAATTAAAATCAAGGTCGGGCAGATCAGGATAGGCCGTTCAATTCAAGGTTTAAGGGATATACCACTACTGTTTACGTACTGCATGTATTTATACTGCATGTAAAGTATATCAAAAGTAGTTGTAGGTTTTTTCTCTGAAAATGATAAGTGATTCAAGCGTTGAAAGTATAATAAGGTGAGCCTGTCAGAATTTTGTTACTGCACGGCCAATCTTATTATTAGAAACGTAATACCAACAAATGTTCCACAGTAGTTTATATACCTAATTATATAGCTCATAGTTAATCACGAGTCACCTTATGAATTTTGAACTTTGGTTTTGATGCGTTCACTATTCATGTCTTATGAATACTACATCTTACTTCGTTCACATTACATAATATTAACAGTATCTAGACAAACGATGGTTTCCATTCGCACGTTGTACAAAACACCGTCGCCATAACAACGTAAACTGACAATACCAAATACCGATTGAACATAAGACCGCTAAACATTTTACAGCATGGCCATAATACTTTTGACAAATGTGATTGTAAGTCACCACAAACCATTTAAACGATGCTCAATAAAAATGTGATTCAACGTGATCGTTTAACAATTTGACCGCGCTTTAGAAAAATTCACTACAAATTTTAACTAGAACCAGCAAACACAAAATGAACTATTAATAATAATGAACGAGATCAAATACAAAACAACATTTCTACGACGGGAAACAGGAAAACATAATATGTAAAAGCGAGATAATTTCTGGGTGAAAATGGAATAAAATAGGAACATTCTGGGTTAAAACGAGATAAAATTAAAAAACTCGGTGTGAAAACGAAATAAAATGAAAATAAAACACATCTTGGTGAAAACGGGATAAAATAGTACAGGCAGGAATAAAAATAAAACAAAATCAACCGATTTAAAATAAGCGATACGTTAAACATTTTACTAAAGTATTGGTATAATTTGAGATAAAAAACAATTTTCCTAAAAAATGGACTACTTTGATCGTGCAATACACCATTTTAAAGGCAATAATGAAATGATTACTGATTTGAAGTTGTTTTTGAATTAAGTGTTTTAAATTTGAATTTTTTCGAAAAACAGTAAAAAAAACGTAAAAGTCAAATTCACATGCACAAATGTCAGGCTAAAGCTGTATATATTTCGTTACCTTTGTAAAGTTTCTATTCTACATGCGATTGTCCTTTAAATGATACATTTTGTTTGGGTTAGAATGACCTGTCGCAATTTTATTTTGAAAATTTTCGGTTTTTAAAAAATGCAGAAACAAGTGGGGCGGAGCCGGAGCTATACTTTATTTTGGTCGTGTACTACACCATTTTAAGGGAAACGGAGAATAGATTACAGATCTTAACTTGATTTGGTGGCCTCGATGATATGTTTTGCCGAACGTATTTAATTGAAGCTCGTAGAATAGATCCTGATATTCTTAGTGAAGAACTTATCGTCGAAGGCTTCGCTCCACTTGTTAATATTTAATATTACAAACCGAACAATAAAGTAATATTATGACTTGTGTTAACATTATTACGGAATTACGGTGTAATAGACACGGTCTTGTGACGCGCAATTTTTTGGCGGCGGTCTTTTGTAGTAGACCCAATATCAACTGGCTAACTGCCGTCGAAGATTAACATGAATACTGTAAAACACCGAATAATTCGCCGGGGAATTATTTACTGAAGCGACCCGTTACCCCTCGCGAATTATATGGGTCGGGGAATAATAAGAGGAGGGAAATTATTATTTTTTGAAAAATGCAATTTAAAAAAGCCTGCCGAGTGAACAGCTAAGCGTGCACTTGTGTAGTATGTCGTTAACGAAGCGAATAAATTATTAAAAACCTGCTTTAGATGCAGTTTGTATTGTATATAAACGTTAAAAAACGCCCACTTAGTGTTTGATTAGTTGATTAGTATTGGAACAATTTGAAATATCTCCAGAATCGAGCAATATCGACCTAAGACAAAACCTTATTTGCATAGATAGAATAATATAGTATCGCTTTAAAAACAATAAGCTGCCTCAAGCTCCCCTCAGAAATAAACGTAAATGAAATTCACTCCAATTACGACACACAAAGGGGCTGTTCATAAATGAGATAGAATACCAATTTTTCATCAAAATAATTTTGTCTCCGATTTTATTGATATTTAGTGAGAACGTTGAAATAACGTAACATAGCCATAAGGTGTCGTTCGATTTCAAATTTTGTGCATATAGAGGTCAAAGGATACAAATATGAATTTTCGGTGTGGTTCTACATTACCCGGGCATTCTAACATTTTGTTCGTTTTAAATCACCGCAGTCGTAATTTGAAGTAATTAAAAGAAAGAACCTGATTGACGTTTTTGATGTGGTTAAATGCCCCTGTTTGTTAGGGTACATAGTAGTACATACATTATATAAGAACATCTGAAAGCGTCATTCAATTACCAATGTGTATTCTAAATTCTGCGTTTTTCGGATAATTTTAATTTTTTAAG
>JAQFZC010006695.1:0-12179 GCA_034695205.1 Dicyrtoma fusca
GACGGCAACAGTAAAGTACGGCTTCTGCAGGCCCAATTAAAGTCGAATCAATAAGCTTTTTTCCATGGCAGATAAACCGAAGTTCTGCCATCTCACCGCCATGCCTGTGCTTAATATCTTGCTTCAGCAAATTCAGAGTGTACTTCTCGTACAACCGTCGCCGGAACATAAGCTCCTTCCCGGCCTTCCCGGCCTTCCCGGTCCAACACATAACAACCCTCACAGGTAGTAGACGAGGCGAGAAGGACACTTGAAAGTGCAAGAACGAGGTTAATTCAACAGCCTTTTTCCAACTAATACCCTCCTTAACTGCCAATTTTGACAGAACTTGTTTACCTATTTAACAAACAAAAGTGACTTTAGTAGAATTTCTCAGTACTCTTCCAAATTATTCTTTCTTTCTAAAAACTAGTCATTTAACAGCAATTGTATCTACCTAAGTACTTTTAAACGTAACTGTAACATTTATAAATATGCTTTGTAACAGGATTCATAAAAAATATGAAGTTATTTCTATAACAGGGCGTTTATTATCACCTTTGGGCCCATCCTGCGTGAGAAAGTGAAGCTGTCGTCCCGCTTCTCTCAGAGATACTATAGTGCTTATTGTGTCGTACGGCTGCACGTGCACATAAGAATAATTTTCCCCCCGAAAAGTCACTTCGATGAAAGCATCTCTATCTTTCACTCCCCTGTTGTCGAAAGTGAGGGCAAAGTCCATGTCATCTTGAGGAAATAAAGATCCGAAGGAAGTTGGATTCTTGGATGGGGATAGTCGAATGTTCCTCCAGTTTTCCATTCCTTTCTCTCGATACTGGAGATGCAAACCAAAATAGACTGAGTTCGCCTCTCCCGGCACGGGCACTTTCACGAAACCATCATAACGGCCATTCGTCAACGACAAAGAAGGACGAATAAAAGGCATTTTTAGATTCTGCAATAATAGTGACAAAAAATACAAATTGTTACATGTACCTAGATATTTGCGGAACATTTAACATTCAACATTTATGTAATTTGGGATTGATTTTGTATGAGCATTAAATCTATTCTCGTAATCCGTAATAAAATATGAAATTACATTAATTGTAAAAATCTACTGACTAGTACAATCAACAAAACTTAGTACGTATTGTGATGGGGAAAAAATGTCATCAAACCCAGTTAGTCATCAGTTGACAGTTGACTAATTGGTCACGTTGTTCTTTGTTCAGTTCCGCGGCTTGAACAAGAACAACGAAGAACAACGTGATTGTTCGGTATCTTTAACATAATATGAACAAACCGCGTTGTGCACACTCAGATTGTTCTAGAGACAGAACATTCTCGAGATATTGTCAATTGTGCACAGGTCACAGCACTGGTCACAGGTCACAATATATATATTTAAATACAAATATATAAATAAAGGTCCTGACTCTGACTCTGAATCAAACGCAGACTAGGCAATAAAAAATATGAACTCTAATACCACGTTTGATCTTCGGTGACTGTCAACGGTTGACACCAGAATCTAGATTAAATAATACATTAATATTCAATTGCATAGCATGTACATCACAGTCACCAATACAAATTACAACGACCAACGACCAACTTTTTCATTTTTCATCGTCATTAGTTGTTACAATTTTACAGCTCCTTGACTGTTAATTGTTAATTTTCTCTGGGGCCACCTGAACACTACACTACGTCCTACAACCTATGACCTAAACTACTATTTGTAAAATATTAAATATTATAAAGCAACTAATTAGATATGTACTACTAACAACCTAAATAAATAATAATACCAGACAAACAATATAATATGTTGTATGTAATACAATTATTACTGCAAAACACTCAAACACTTACGCAACACAACCACCAACACAATCTCACTTCCTAGTTAGCGACAGATGATAGATCTCCCGGCTTAAAATAAAAACTAAATGACTTCTCAGCTCAGGATTTCCGGATTTCCCAGTGTCAACTTCGGTTGTAACGACAATACCGGATAAGCACCTACTTGTGACTTGTGACAAATGATCACTAGAAACTTTAGAGCGTTACTTAACTATTAACAGGTCAACATAGAAAAAAATAGTCCGATTTTGGTCAAAACGCCCAGGCGTCATCCTTGAGGCTCAAAACGTTCAACCGACAACGACCGACCGACCGACCATGCAGTGCTAGTGCTCTTCCGCTCCGCACTAGTTTTGCTGGTCTAGTCTAGCCTATTTACACTGTTTAGACCTGCCGAGTCTAGTCTAGTCAACACTAAATTTACCTAGTCAAGTCTAGTCTAGTCAATAAGGCTACTATCTCTTAACATGCGGAGAATTATGGCTAGTCTAGTCAACGGTAGTCCCGATACATGTACATCGATGCAGACAAACAACGATGCATTGCTGCGTGAACAAACTCTCTGAATACACTCTACCAAATGCATTTAAAAATGAAGCATTTAAACATCTGGAACGCATCATAACCCCATCATGCCAGTACGATAGGTTTAAGATGCGTGTAAGGCGAGGCCCAAATTGGTTTCTAGCAGATGCCAAAAAACAAATCATTACATAGATACGAGCATAAGATACGCATAAGATTATAAAAAGAGATTTATTATGCGTTATAAATAATATTGTAATTGGATTGTATGGTAAAGTGGATTTATTGCTATAAATGCTATCGCGATGGTACCTAATAAATATCAAATATAAGATGTTTTAAAATGATAAGGAAAGTTATTGAATAACTCATATACGTAAATATAATATAGAACGCCTTAGAACGGAAAGTAATCGATAAGAAATTCATTTTAAGAAATTCATGAGAACATTTCAAAAACAAAAATTTGCATTAAGATCGCATTTTTTTATGTTTCAAAAAAACTCATTATTGTGATGCAATTTTAACTATTAGAAATAGAAATGGCTTCACTTTTCGGCATTTTTGATGCAGTAATGATGAGATCCGGATGTAGACATTGGGTAGAGTGTAGGTATGCAAATAGTTTCGGAGTAATTGGTATTTAAAGCAAATTGTTGTAGCACTTTGTTTTGTGCCTATTATGTAGTTGTTTGCATCGTTTGCGATTCGTTATGTTATAATCAATTGCCTTATGCCTACTTTATTTCTTTGAATTATTTTTATTTTTATTGATACTAGACCCTACAATTCACTGACACTGAAGGGGCCATTTAGCGTAACCGAGATGCATTCTTGGCCTGTAAATTAAATTCCTGAAATGCCTGAGCGGGCACCCTCATCTGGAGAAGCTTCGCTCACGTTTGTATCTTCGGGTTTAGATACTCTGCTTAATTGTATGTACCGGTACGTGTAATCCTAATAGGGAGAGGTTGTATTACAGAAATGCTGTTTTTAAAATGAAAGATTTGATTTTCACGCACATTTTTTCTGTACTGCAGTTAAGGAGAAGCGAGCTTCAAATCAGATAACATTTCTACAATATCTGTTTTGAATTTGAAAGACCAAAGAAGCGATTAAGAAAAAAATGCTGCTGAAAATTGAATTCGGTAGGAATAAATTATATGTAAGTGTGCTGCCTCGATATTTGTAACAAAATGAACAGAATACAATTCCATGAAAGTAATTTCATTTTTTAATATGGACAGATTTTAATGAGTAAGGTGGATCAAAAAATCCTTTTTTGGAAATTTTATTTCCTGTTTCTGATGATCTAGTTACTATTCCGGTTTTTTGCTGTTTTTTGCTAATATAATTACTTCTGGGTTTTACACTTTTCTAGCGTGTATTTCCTAATTCTTGTTCAGAAATAGATTTTTAGTGTTTTTGCCTTCTTAAATTCCTTCATTCCGTTTTGCGAAATTAAGTGTAAAATTTGATCACTACAGAAAGGACTGAACTTTTTCTAGGAGCTGTTAGTCTTGTTACCTCAACTTTTATCTAAGTAGATATTGTTGCTATCAAACGTTAAAAATCGATTTTTTGAGTTTAAATTTTCAAACCAGGAATTTTCTGAATTTCTTGTTTTTGAAAACAAAATCCCGCTTTTCCTGCTTTTCCTGGAAAAAAAAGAGAGCAGGTCATTGTATGGGCATGCCGTGACCTCCAGAAGTTGCGAACCATACCCTTAAAATGTTAAGATCCTGAATGGTACTGAATTTCCGGTTTGGTCTGCCTTATTAATGAGGATCGCGTCCTTAACATCTTGCAGCTTATCCGGCCCAAACTAGAAGGGTTCCTCGTTCTTTCGAAGCGAGTGGCTCTCGCAGACTCACTCAAAGAAATCCAAGCACATGATCCATAATAATTCTTAAGAGCAATGTGACGCGATCAATTTGTTCCAATCGTGCTGCACAATCTTAAAACACACACCATCAGTATCAGTCGAAAAACAAATTTTATTTATTGCAACTTTCCAAAATTAGCGTTCATACTTCATTTATATATACTTTACCATAAGCTATTAATGACATCTACACTTTTCAAAAATTGTGACCAAGTGTAAGTTTTAAAAGATTAATAGATGTAAAGGTAGAGAAATAATAGTAGAATTAATTAAGATTGAATAAATTATTATAGTTGATGGATTAATGAGACGTAGTTCTTCTTTGCAACTTCTAATGGAGCGCAGTGATAATACTATTAGGTATATTAATTTACCTAGGTCATTAAATAAATCTACTGATGCTTTAAGCCCGTTAACACTTAAACATTTGTTTTTTTAATTAAGCAGGAATCGATTAATGACCACGGTTGTTGCTGTTTATAGTCCCCCACATAGGTACCTTACCTACATCGCATAGTGCGTACCTAATCTTCTTTAGTCGAACTCTGCAATTTCCTTCATTAGTTCGATCTTGAACGGGTAGCTATTCAAATCTCGACGTCAAAATCGCGTCTTCGGAGCGTAAGTTGCTTCCCGGTCAACAATTTAATACACATAGGTAATAGACGAGGCGAGAAGGACACTTGAAAGTGCATAAACGAGGTTAATGCAACAGCCTTTTCCCAACTAATACCCTCCTTAACTGCCAATTTTGACAGAACTCCTTTACCTATTTAACAAACAAAAGGGGCTTTAGTAGAACACTTCCGTATGCTTCAAAATTATTCGTTCGTTCTAAAAACTAGTTTTGTAACAGCAATTGTAACCACCTAGGTACTTTTAAACAAAACTCCAACATTTATAAACAGACTTCATAAATAACAGAATACATACAAAATATGAAGTTATTTCTATAACAGGGCGTTTATTATCACCTTTGGGCCCATCCTGCGTGAGAAAGTGAAGCTTTCGTCCCGCTGTTTCCAGAGCTACTAGAGTGCTTTTCGTGTCGTACTGCTGAATATAAGAGTACTTTTTCTCCCGAAAAGTCACTTCGATGTAGGCATCTCTATCCTTCACTCCCTTGTTGTCGAAAGTGAGGGCAAAGTCCATGTCATCTTGAGGAAATAGAGATCCGAAGGAAGTTGGATTCTGTGATGGGGATAGTGGAATGTCCCTCCAGTTTTCCGTTTCTTTCTCTCGATAGCTGAGATGCAACCCAAAATAGACTGAGTCCGCCTCTCCTGGCACAGGCACTTTCACGAAACCATCATAACCATCATTCGTCGACGACAAAGAAGGATGAATAAAAGGCATTTTTAGATTCTGCAACAATAATCACAAAAAATACAAATTGTTACATGTATCTTTATATTTGAGGAATATTTAACATTCAACATTCATGTAATTTGGGATTGATTTTGTATGAGCATTAAATCTACTCTCATAATCAAAAATTAAATTAAGAAATTAATCGTAAAAATCGATTGACTAGTACAAACATCAAACCTTAGTATGTATTTTGATAGGGAAAAAATATGTCCTCAATATTAGTTAGTCTTCAGTTGACAGTTGACTGGTTGGTCACAGGTCACAATACTACATTCATTTACAAATAAATGATAAAGGTCTAGACTCTAAATCAAACGCAGAATCGGCAATGAAAAACATGAACTCTAATGGCACGCGTTTGATCTTCGGTGACTCTCAACTGTAGAATCTAGATTAAACAATACATTAATATTCAATTACATAGCATGTACATCATAGCCACCAATATGCAATACTTTGAAATTATAACTCTACCAACGACCTTTTTCATTTTTCATCGTCATTAGGTGTTAGAATTTACAGCTCCTGAATCAGCCATGTGCTCGACTGTTTATGGTTGATTTTCTGTGCCCACCATGACACTACGAACTGTACCTATGACATATTATATAGTAAATTTTTGTAAAATATTAAAGGTTATGAAGACACACTACTAACAACCTAAATAAATACTAATACCAGACAAACAATAGGCGTGAACAAACTTTCTGTAAATACACTCTACCAAATGCCTTTAAAACTGAAGCATTTAAAGATCTGGAACGCATCATAACCCCATCATAGACATGGCAAGAATTGCAAAATGGCTATGAAAAATAGTCTATCAAATGTAATGTTGAATGTGTAATGTCACATTTGACATTTGAACTTCGGTCAGACTGTTTTGACTGTGGAAATCATGATAATGTCATAAAACTAAGAACTAACAATAAGAACCTAGCCTAACCCACACCAATATGGGATAAAAAAGCCCATTGACCATTACAAGTCAATTACAAGTACCTATATATATATATAATTATATGACAGATGACAGGGTAGTAGTACTGCTGCTGACTACAACCTATGACCTATTGTTAAATTACGATTTGGAAAATACAAGAAATAAAATGATGACACATTAATTCAAGTTAATTATCATTTCAATTTACGTCATCCTTATGTTATACATTATAACTAAATTATAAGAAGTAAATAGTAAACACTTGACACTTACACAATTCAATAATTTCAGGCTTCTCACTTCTCACTCAAGGACAGATTTTCAGGCTTAAAAACAAAATGACTTCAGTTCAGGACCTCCGGATTTCCCACGTTCCTCCTTCTTCGGTTTATGGAAGTATAATTACCTAACTTGTAACTTGTGACAAATGATCACTAGCAACTTAATAGGTCAAAGTTGAAAAAACAAGATTCGATTATAGTCAAAACGCCCTAACCTTGCATTATTATTTAAGAGCTGCTGAGGGACTTCTCACCACTTCAACAACGCCATGGTGAATGGTGAATGGAATGTTAATGTTTGCCACCGACTATGAACAGCCGCAGCGCCGCAGCTCAATGAATTGTTTAGGTTAGATGACTAGACTAGCCATGGGTCGGAAAAATCGAGAATAAACTAGAATAGACTAGCAGCAAAAGCCTTCAAGCAAAATGAGTAGACTAGACTAATTAGGCTGAGAAAACTGTGACTAGACTAGACTACAATATCTGGGTGCAGTTAAAGTATTACGTTTTAGGGTTGCTCATAGATGATGCTGGGGCTACTCATAAATTAAGTTGCAACTATTCATAAATTGCGTTATAAATTGGGCTAATGTCTGTAAGAGGCCATTAACAAGCTTTAACATCATTATTTAAAATATACATACAGTGAACTCAGGCCCCTTTATTTCCTGTTTCAAATCAACACTTTTCTGCATTAACGCTCTTAGCTTTAGAACTTCCTGTGCTTTATTCTTTAAAAATAAGGTATTTACAGCCAAACGGGAACAAAGATGATATTTTAAGCGGTCGTCTATTTCTTTAGCGTATTAATTGATCATTAAAATTTGGTTTAACACGAGGTGGTATAACAATTAATTTTAAATGAATAACTTTCCGATGCTACACAATGAAGTATGTACATTAGATTTTCAATAAGGTTAGGAGGTATTTAGTAATGATAATAATATTTCTTCGCAGAAATGACGGTTACAGAAAGTGGAATTTTGGGACGGAATTACATGCTGGTGTAACTTATTGTTTCGACTTTTTTTTATCTGACTTCGGATGGGAACAAAGAGCTATAATTGTAGGCTTTGATGATGGGACCATTCACGTACCAATCTGTATTCTGCTTTGTATCTAATGTTTTGCATCGTTTGCGTTTCATTGTAATGAGTTTTATATTTTTATTGATACTAGTCCATACAATTCACTAACCCTGAAGGGGCCATTTAGCGTAAATGAGATGCATTCTTGGCTTGTGAATTTGTGAATTGCATTCCAGAAATGAATGTCTGAACGGGCACCCTCATCAGGAGAAACTTCGCTCACGTTTGTATCTTCGTTTTTAGATACACTGCTTAATTGTATGTACAGGTGTAAATCCCCCCAGGAAGTGTAAATCCCTATAAAAAGGAGGTTTTAATACAGCAAAGCTGTTTTTAAAATGATAGATGTGATCTTCAAGCATATTTTTCTGTACTGTAGTAAAGGCGAAGCGAGCTTCTAATCGGATAATTAACATTTCTACAATATCTATTCTGAAAGACTGCTTGACCAAAGAAGCGATTAAGAAAAAAATGCGGCTGGAAATCGAATTCGGCAAAATGATTACCTGTATTTTTTTCTAGATATTTCTTTTACAAATAAAATTCCATGAAAGTAATTTAATTTGTTAATTAAGTACAATTAATAAACAGATTTTGATGAGGAAAGCGTCCGTCCTTCACACCTTACAGCTTATCCGACCTAAACTAGAAGGGTTCCTTGTTCTTTCCAAGCAAGTGGCTCTCGTGGACTCACTCAAAGAAATCCAAGCACATGATCCGGAAGTGGTCCAGGTTCTTTCTTCGAAGTACAGACACATTCTAGAGAATGCGGACAAGCTCAGGGCTGTACACAAACATCAGCCTTCTTATTTAGATCGACTTTATGGTGGCTAATACATACTCGCATTCATATATATTTTAAGTACAGATTTAAATAAGGAAATACAGATACACTGCATTATTAAAACTCTATAATCATAATTTTGTAATTACTAGGAATGATTACGGATCTCTACATTGATAAGCACAAGTATAACGGAATCAATGTGAAGAGTCGCGTTCCACTCCTCAAGAAAGTTCTGAACCGTCAGGATTTCGAAATACTAGTTGACTTTTTCCAAGCGCCCGCACATGATTGAATTAGTAACATAATAAGAAATTATTCGTATCAAATGCATCTATGCGACCATAAATCATCGAAATAATATAATCAATCATATAATAATTATCTAATAATAAAATATTGTTTCAATTAAACTTGTGCATGTATACGCCATTTAAAGTGATTTTCAAAAGGTACAGTACATATATTTTTGTCTACAAAAAAATTATTTCACACAATTGAAAAATCATTCTAACGTCTACTACTATGTATACTTATATATCTATAAAATTCTTAACAGCAACATAATATGAGCGGGTCGATTTTTGCTAATCGTGCAGCCCAACCTTAAAACACATATGTATCGTAGTCGAAAAACAAATTGTATTTATTGAAACTTTCCAAAATGAGCGTACATACTTCATTCGCATATACTTTACTTACTGTATTTTATTAACCGTAAACTATTTATGAAGTCTATACTGTTTCAAAATGAAGACCAAAAGTGTCAGTTTTAAAAGATTAATTTATGAGTAAAGGTAGAGGAATAATAGTAGAATTAATTAAGATTTAATTATTACAGTTGACGGATTACTGAGACGTAGTTCTTCAACTATGCAACTTACAACGGAGCGCGGTAATAATAATTACAGTAATCAATATACCTACGTTAGATTAATCTACGTAGATGATTAAGTCTACCCGTCTTTTAAGCACTTCCGTGAACACAAAAATATCTATTTTTTTTAATTACGCAGGGATCGATTAATTACCACAGGTGTGGCTGTTTATACTTCCCGACATAGGCACCTATCTACATCACATAGTAAGTAATCTTCTTTAGTCGAACTCTGCAATTTCCTTCATTAGTTCAATCTTGAACGGGTAGCTATTCAACTCTCGACAAACCGGAATTTTTCGAGACGAAAATTCTTGTTTGGACTTTTCTCCAAAGCAAGCTAGTCCAGGTTGGCCCCTGCGAGGGCTGGGTGGATTGCAAGAAAAGAAATTTCCGATGTCAATGTTTACTTTTGAACATTTAAATCTTGATTTGCAATAATTATTATACTATACGTAAAATACCTTTCTAAAAAAGGGCATATCTACGATTTTGTACGAGTCAATTAGATTCAAGACAATATATTAGCTAACTTACGGATCTTTCCATCCACCGCGTAAGCCAGACATATAGTAAAGTACGGCTTCTGCAGGTAGAGACCCAAGTAAAAACGAATCCTCAAGGTACCTGCCTGCACAGACGAAACTTCCAGTCGTAAAAGCAGCTCCATGTCTCTGTTGCATGTCTAGCTTCAGCAAATTCACTGTGTACTCCTCGTACAGGCGTCTTCGGAGCATAAGCGGCTTCTCGGTCAACATGTGTACCCACAAAGTTGATAGACGAGGCGAGAAGGACACTTGAAAGTGCAAGAACGAAGTTAATTCAACGGCCTTTTCCCAACTAATACCCTCCTTAACTGCCAATTTTGACAGAACTCTTTTACCTATTTAACAAACAAAAGGGGCTTTAGTAGAATACTTCCGTATGCTTCAAAATTATTCGTTCTTTCTAAAAACTAGTTTTTTAACAGCAATTGTATCTATCTAGACACTTTTAAACAAAACTTCAACATTTATAAACAGACATTGTAACAGAATACATAAAAAATATGAAGTTATTTCTATGACACAGGACGTTTTTATTATCACCTTTGGGCCCATCCTGTGTGAGAAAGTGAAGCTTTCGTCCCGCTGCTTCCAGAGCTACTATAGTGCTTTTCGTGTCGTACGGCTGAATATAAGAGTACTTTTTCTTCCGAAAAGTCACTTCGATGTAGGCATCTCTATCCTTCACTCCCTTGTTGTCAAAAGTTAGGGCAAAGTCGATGTCATCTTGAGGAAATAAAGATCCGAAGGAAGTTGTATTCTTGGTTGGGGATAGTGGAATGTCCTTCCAGCCATTCATTCCTTTCTGTCGATAGCTGAGATGCAAACCAAAATAGACTGAGTTCGCCTCTCCCGGCACGGGCACTTTCACGAACCCATCATAATGGCCCTTCGAGGAGGCCAACGTAGGAAGAATAGAAGGCATCGTTAGATTCTGTAAGGAGGGTAAAAAAATTATTTAGACAAGTGAGTGCGCAACACTCAACCTTCGTGTAACTAATACTTAAAACTAGGAAGTGATTATGTATCTATGAGCACCTCATCTTCCCTCAAAATTACATACGAAATTAAATTACACAAATAATCCATTTATATACTAGTTCAAACAACAAAGTTTATGGTTTGTTGTGATGGGGAAAAAATCCGTCGTAACCAATTACAATTATGTAGTCCACAGTTGATAGTGGACGGTAGGTCCAAACTCTAAATCAAACGAAAAAAGCTATACACTCTAAAGTCATATTTGATCATCGGTGACTGTGGAATCTAAAACATTAAATTCAATTAAGTACATCACAGCTACCGACGACCGACCACCAATAATTACAAATTACAAGTAGCAATAACAAACTAAATTTCCATTTTTTCCTTTCTGGGTCCACCATAACACTACGTGGCAGAGTGGTCGTATATCTATTTCATATCTAATGTAATTATTACTAATTAGTTTTGCAAAATCTAAAACGTTCATAATTAATAAAATTATTATGCAATTTTTATACTTACGTCATACGTTATGAAGTAAGTATTAGATAGAATAAGATATTTAATGCAAAACACTCAACGCTTAAATAAAAAATAGTACCTATAATCTCAGCGACAGATTTCCAGACTTAAAAAGAAAATGACGTCA
Organism: Dicyrtoma fusca; assembly: GCA_034695205.1. Taxonomy (NCBI): domain Eukaryota; kingdom Metazoa; phylum Arthropoda; class Collembola; order Symphypleona; family Dicyrtomidae; genus Dicyrtoma; species Dicyrtoma fusca. The sequence continues at coordinate 11,784 of JAQFZC010006695.1, forward strand.
GAGCAGAATTTCGAGATTTCTTATGTTCTTTTACGGTTGTAAAAATATAATTACAATAATTTGATATAACTAGGTTATTTTTTTTAGTACGTGCCTGCTTGTGACCTGTCGCAAACTCGCAAATGATCACTAGCAAATACATAACGACGACACTGCCACAGCGAGTGACGTCTTGCCGGCTCTCGACGTTTTTCTGTCGTTTTTCTCCTTGGCAATGCTTTTGCAATGTAGCAAAACTTCCCACAAAGAAAAAAAGATTTTTCTTTATTCGCTGCAGGGAAATGCTACGCAGTTGTTGGTATGCACATAGTACATAAATTATTATTCTTGGTTGGTTTGATAAAGCATGTAATAGCGATCGCTGGGCATCAGGACCTGTCAAAAATGACACTGCAA
>JAQFZC010006696.1:0-12179 GCA_034695205.1 Dicyrtoma fusca
ACTGGGAAGATGACTCAAGGAATTCAAGGTAGAAAACAACAAGAAAAGAAGATCGCAAAAACACCCACACAAGCCACCAAATACGCTCAAACACAACACAATATTCATCACAGTCCCAACAAACAACAAACAGCGTCGCCTTGTATTCGCTCATAACAAATTCTTTTTAAAAAAAAATGCTTTCATTTTTAAAAAGACTCTATTAGCATTCATTTTGTTGTTTACAGAAACTGGGATTTGTTTTCTGAGCAACAATTATTGTACTCTATTGTCATTATTACTTTTTATTTCACAGTTTCTCAGAATTCCAACTGCCAATATTCAAGATTTCAAGAAGTAATATCATTTTTATTAGTCGTCTATTCTATGTTACTAAACAATACACGAACCCAGGCGTATTTGATTGCTTTTCAGATATTTCGACTCAAATTCCAAGTATAAATATATTGTATTGCGTATCAAGAAAGAATTTAGGATTTCATCTCAAGTAATAAAGGAATTTCTGAGAATGTCCTTGTCAGGACAGGTATGATTGATAGGCTAAGAGGAAAAATGACGCATGTTTCTGTCGATAATAAATTTAAACTTGCGTCAGTTTGCTCATCTCCCGATCTGAACTTAATTTAATTCAAGAGCACAAAAATTACACAAAATAATTGACTTACCTTTTTTGGTTAAGAATTTCCAGCCAAGGCCTTTGGCTGAAAGTTGACCCCGATGGTGTAGATTGTTGATGCGATTAGTTGGATGGCTAACAATTAATTAATTAATTTTCAATAAAAGTGGATCAGTTTAATTATGTAAGTTGGTAGGTATGTTTGCGTGTTGTCGAGTAGTTCAATAACTGACAAGTATTTTTTATAATTTTTTGTAATATATAATATTCAATATAATAATATATATGGTCGTACATACACATTTCATATTTAGATATAATTTATATTACTATATGTACATAATTATATATTTTTCATTTCTTAAAATTAGTATTAGAAATCTCCACCTTACCGCAGTATGCATTAGCCTATTGTACGTAGTCACTAGTCATTCATTTTTATTTTTATTTTTATTTATACCCTATTATTATGTCTAGGAAATCAAAACGACGTTTTTAATACGGAAAAATGTCAGTAAAAAGCCTTTTGTGAATTGTAGTAACCATTAGTTAGCTATATCTGTCATTTATCCTACGCTTTATATAACAATCAGCAGATTTATAAATTAATTACTTAATTGCTATTACATGATAATGTGTGCGTATCTATGTAAAGTTAACATTAGTTAATTAATTAGTTGTACCGCTATAGTCCTAAGTTTAATTAGTATTTAACATTTTTCCTATTCATAGTAATCGTCCAGTTAACTTTATAATGTATACAGCAATTTATCTCTTTTCAAACTTACAATTAGGCTTAGCTTTTTTAAATATTTCTATCATTCTAATTGTCCGTACATTAGATATTTTAATTAAAATAATTTACACCTTTAGCATAATATCATAACCGTTACTTACTTCTGATTCTTTTAATTTTACTTATAATTATTACTTATTAATACTTATCTTGCACTAATCATTACAAATACAGTAATAGTATTTAGTTTTTTTTTTATTATTATCAGTATAGCCCTCTTCATTATTACACTTGATTAAAATTTAGTTTTAACAGTTTTGAATATTCATTTTCAATTTTGATTCCGCTTTTTCATCTACAAGTAAATATTTAACCCTGCACTCTCCAGCATATAATTACCAACGAAATGGTGATTCTACAATTAATAGTTGATGTTTTCATTATTATACTTTTTACAATAAATACTAAAGCTACCACCTAGTCACATCCAAAGCCGTCTTTCTTTAATTTTGTGGCAACAAACATGGTTCAAGGATAATTTTAGGAGCCCTCCAAATATGGCGTCAAACTATTTTAGTAAGAACAAAATTCGTTCAGAAAGTTCTAACAATATTCATAACATGACTAATCAAAATGAGGAAAAACTGTAAAATATATTATATCTATTACCCCCAAAAGAACAAAACATGGCAATAATCATTTTAAAAAAGTGTAAAACATGAATTTAGCTACCAAGGATTCTGAAAAGAATTGGAAATATCTTGAAGAAAATGTAAACCATGTTATTTGGGTGTACAAGAGTTCAAGATGTATGTAAAACATGGTATTAGCACTTTTTCAAAAACAATAAATGGTAAAAGATCAAAAGCAAGTGTTGAAGCAAGAAAAAAAGTGTATATCGTGGTTGATGAAACATTGTAAGTCCATTCCCGGTTAGAAACATTATGGCGCAATAAGGCCAGAATCCTGTAAAGAGGTGTTTTTCCCTTTTTAAAAAACACAAATAGCAGTTTTGCTATCTTGTTTTGTTGGGACTGATATCAAATGACATTAAGTGGACGTTCGATAATGCCTTTAAGCGAAAACTTGACTCACAATTCTTCTTCAACCACGATATGGGCCCTTTTTAAGTGTAACACTTGCAGTATTTCCTCATAATAAAAAAGATGAATCAAAACAAGATGCGATTTCTCTGACGAAATAAATGAAGTACCCCTTTGACCCCTCAGAAGCAAATAATAAAGTGACTCTGATGAATATAGGAACTAAAACCCAACTGCTTAAGTGATCTGATCACTGAGCTGAGGTCCAATTTTTCCAAGGAATCCTCTGACACACTTGCTTGCAAGGCGTCTCTTCCGTTGGAAGCAATTGTCTGTCTGCCTGGCGTCTGGTCGGTTGAGACTATTATCTCCTGCTGACGGGAAACACATTAAATCCGAAATGGACATAAAAGAAGACAAATGGTCACCGGAGCAGAAGAAAGAGGGAACGTAGATGGAATTCTTTCGCATCTCCGCCACCTGATGCCCCACCATTAGCCTCGACATCACAATTTATCCCCGTCTCTTTAAGCAGACAGTTCTGCCATCAAAGACCCACCACCAACTTTTTCGGTTTTTTTTCCACTTCGACTCCACAAAAAGTGTCCCAAGAATTTATGCCAGGCAGGCGTGACTGCATCGGCTGGATGCTGGATCATAAAGCGAGTAAACAATCCTGGCCGTTAACAATAAGTCAAGTTCAATCTTAATTTGATAATTAAATAAACTAAGTAATTAAATACTGCCAAAGTAAATTTAATGTTTAGGTATCAGCCAGTGATTACCAGCCTTCAACCAGCCAGCTAGCCGTTAATTAAAGAGCCTAAATTGTTTTAAGTAGTGGCTACAAGCAGCACGAGCAGCAAAGCAGTTGGCAGTGAGTGCAGTGTGGGCTTAAAATAAAATTGAGCATCCTTTCAGTCAACTAATTATTGGGCGATATTTAATTAAATCAACAAATTAAGTCCAATTATTTAGTAATTCAGTGAAAAACTACACACTGAAAGAACAACGATCAACAATCGTCTACAGTCTGAACCTATCAATTAAAAACTAGTCAATTCGTCTGTCAGTTCTAGATTCTAGACATTAGATCAGCAGATGTTCTTGCTCTAATTCGATGTCAGATGTACAGTCTACGATCAATCGTCATTCTTTCATTGGTCAGCTATCCTCAGCTTTTAAAAGTTCAAAGTTCAAACGAAACCATGTAATTATGTTTGCTAAAGTAAGGTAACAGTCAAGTTTACAGTCGCAGTGTCAGCAGTCAATGTCAATAGTGACTTTGTGGAATTTACGAAGAAAGCATCAGCTGGACATTTAATTGAACACACCAAGCAAACTAAATGTCAAACGTCAAATGTTGAACGTCAGTCGTACGTAGGTATCCTTCTAATTAACAATTTTAACTGTCAACTGTACTAATTACATACTTAACAGTAACAGTAGTAGCCAAATTTTGTCATTTGCTGTTGTCTTAGAATATTTTTAAAATGCGTGTAACTAGCAATATTTTTGTGAGTTTTCTAGCCCAGCTCTAATTACATAAATGATAAACCTTTACGGAAAACGGAAGCCATAAACAGGTGACAGTAATTGTGAGCGACAGGACAGTCTAACCGATGACCAACCAAAAATCCGTGACCAAACTTGGAACTGGAAATACCGAGACCGAGAGCAGAAGAGCGTAGGAGTGACTGGATTAGAGTTAAGGAAGTAAATAAAGAGGGAAAGAGGGACCAGAGGGAAACATTAAGCTGATTAAGTGACCATTAAAGTCGACTTTGTTGATTGTAGTGACTTTCGTTTTGTGTGGCTTCTCCCATAATTTACCTGTAAATAGCTCTTGTCTGTCCCCTTCACCTTTCCTATTTAGTCACTGGTCTACGAAGATCCACTTTTAACTCTTTACACATTCAACATTTAACATTACACGTGGACATTTAATTAAATACCTTCCTAATTTTTTATTAAGGCCCCTTTCCACATTTCTCTACAATCAAATTACTCTTTACCTACTATTTACTATGTAGTTTATAGTTAGTACACGTTCAACGTTCTTTTAATTTTCCTGGACCTAGAATTTTACCCAGTGACCAGTGACGTTCCTCACTTAATCTTACGATAATGACAACTGTTTATGTGCTAGTGGGCATTCTTCCCTTTTTAATGTACCTAGGGCCAATTTGAAACAATACATGTGTGTAGTATATCTTAACAGACAGTTCAATAGGAGCTATAATTGTATTTTCTTCTTAACGCAATGCACCTTTCAAATGTTTTGCTTAGGTCGTTAAATCTCCATTTGGCTTAATTCCATTCTTTGGGAAAGTAAAGATAAAAATGTGGGAATTGTTAACGCTTCTTTAAAGCTGCAAAACGGTGTATTTGCTCCATTAAAAAGGTTCGAATTGCCATAATTACCTTTCAAATTCAAAGTCTTTTAAGTACAATTTTGAAAATAGTGCAAATCGTCAGTTTCACTTGTACAAAATACGAAACGTTTTAGCTAGTAAGGTGATTACACGAGTGCAAAACAGTTGTAAAATCTATGTAACGTATATTTCGTGCATTGCGTTAAATAAAAATGCAGTTATTTACCGTTTCCGCTCTTCTCAACTGCCTTTTTGTAAACATTTAATCTTGTTGGTATTACAGGTGTTAAATATAGCATAAATCATTTAACCCTCGTAATGTAAATAATTAACTAATTAATACCAATTCTTATATGTATTCTTATTCCAGCTCAGTTCTATTCTACTAATTACGTGCTAGTAACTTACTGGGAGCTCGGACGATCATCTCGATTGTATAAAGCTACTGTGCAATAGTAATAGATCATATAGTTAACTCACTTTGAGGGTCTATTGTCTCTCCTTCGATTCGAATTCGATTTTCGAATGGTTCAAAAAGTGTTTAGTTGTATGTTTGAAACAAGAAAAAGTTCACAAAAACATAATATTGATTACAAAACTTGCTTTTTCCCATTGCAAAGCTGTACCTGAATTAAACTTAGTTTTAGTAATTAGCGTTGACTGTGAGACTTACTAATGCAGGAATTTTTAGTGTTATTAATTACATTCTTCTAATGTTTAACTTACATGTATTGTTATACTTTTATATTACAAATGCATACAAACACCTATATAAATATAATTAAATACTTTGTATGACTAGACTCCACAGTTTCAACCTTGCACCGTTCTATTCAGTTATAAATCTTTTATTACTTTACATTTGGATTAAAAGTTAGTTAGCATAAGCATTTTTTTCAGTTTAAAAATACTTTAGTTTACATACACTAAAATTATTCACTTAAATCATGACAGTATACATTGCAATACGTATCTGTATCTATGTTTTTATAGATATTTAAAGTTGTTGCTTTATGTTTATAATGACTATTTAATTTATTATGAACCAATGTTCAGACGTAGGTGTTACTTCCTCTATCGATTGAAAAATGTTCGTCAGTCCACAATGTCGATCGATTGAAGTTGTTTTGAGAATTTTTTCGTTCCTTTAATTAATTAATAATTATTGTAGTACCAGTTATATTTTTTGGTGTTCCTTATATACTTCCTTTTGGTCGAGCGAGACGCGTATTTTGTAAATATTTTAGTTTTTCGGTTGTAAAAGTATGTCCAAGACATATACTTGCCTTGTTCAACGACGTATACAGATATTAAGCAGTTAAAAGATAATTGCATTGCATAAATGTGTTCTCTATGAATAGTTATTAATAGTATAAAAATTCCTTACAAGTATTACTTCTTGCATACATCTAATATTTGTATAAGTAAAATTAATTTCTATTAATTTCATTCGATTTCTGTGTTATGTTTCGCGATGCTTCATTTTCTTATTTCTTTTTGTTAGGACCGATGCGGATTTTGAAAACGTTTCTGGGAAAGTGGGAGAAGGGACTTTGGCATTACGAACTAAACGGCGAGGAATTTGTGGAGTTGATAATTAAATCAACAGCGTATTTCTTCGTCCGATCGGTCTTTTTTCATGCCCACGTTGACGTAAGGTCCCGGTTTACTTGTGATGCCGAGCCCGATGCGATTCGAAGCCGCTGTTGAATTCCCTCGGTTTTTACCTTTCAGATTTGACGGATTCAGAGTCAGTCCATTGTCTATACCATTAGTGGTGCTGGCGGGAGTGTTGGCGCTCGTTTCGTTTTGAGGACTTTTTTGTCGTCCATTATTTAAAGCTGGACGATATACTACGGCAGCAGAACCAGCCACTGTGTTACCCCCACCTGCTAAAGTTTAGTCAAGTCTCAATTATTTAATATTAAACGCATTTCGTTGCTGAAAAGGTTGCCAAGAAAATGTTTCCCATTTTGCCCACATAAATCAAGGAAAGATTGATCAAGATTGCTCACCTGTGGCTTGAGTCCCCAGAACAGTTGCGGGTGGATCGTCTTCGTCGTCGAGGAGCGTGTCGGTGGACTGTGAGTCCGGGAGGTCAGGGAGGGGCGGGGCTTGGAGCGCCGTGGGGGAGGAGACTGTCGAGTCGTTGGCCGTTGTGGAGCCGAAGTTGTATGGCGTGAGGGGGACGAGGTAGTCGGCTGTTGAGGAATTCGGAGACGTTGGCTCGGTGCTCATCACGGACCTAAATGAGAGATTTATTTACAATTAATATTTGTTCAGCTTGTTTCTTATCTTTTGAGGTGTTTGAGTTCAAGTGTGGACTCACGCAGCGTTGCTGCATCGATGGCCGTGAAGGATGCGAAGGCAGGAGGACTCGTCGGTGGGGTTGGGACGCATGAGCGTGGCGTCCCTCTCGGAGGAGGGCGGGCGTTGGAAGACGGGGAGGGGACTGTTGACGACCTCCGGGTCCTGGAGGCAGTAGCCGACTCGCTCTTGGAGAGTGGCAAAGTTGGGCCTTTCTTCGGGGATGGGGTGCCAGCACTGGGTCATGATTCCGTAGACGGGGGCCGGGCAGTTCTGGGGCGGCTCCAGTCGTCCCCCGTTTGTCACCAATTGCATCACGTCCTGATTCCCTCGGCCCGGATACGGCATGTAGCCCAAGGAGAGCACTTCCCACAGGAGAACTCCGTAAGACCTAACATTGGAACATTAGAATTACTTTACTTAAGAAAACATCAAACACATTTCTATGGCATTAAGTATCACAGTTTTAGACACAAAACTTTAGCCTTTTACAGTCAACATGTCATCAGTCATCATTAAAGAGACCCTTTTTAACGAATATCGAATTTTGTAATATGTATCTACATGAACGACACTTTTTGCCTATTTTGTTACAGACTGTGACAATTTGTGTGCAGCTTTTTAAAAGTCATAGCTCCCAACTCTGGCCAGTAGACTTGGCGGCCTTAATTTATGGGAATTTTCCTAATTCGGTGACAAAAATTCCTCAGTACGCCTGCCTCAAGGGGAAAAAAACTACAGATGCCTATGTACATACTTAAGTGTATATTTATCATTATAAATGCCAGGTTAAAAATTCTTATACCTACGAATGCAATTATTCTTGTAAGTTGATACGCTGTCCAGATTATGCTCCTGCCTGCTTGGATGTACATGTGTGGCCACCGTCATTGTCACCCTGCCTGCCATGTCATTTTGCCGGGTGAAAGCGTAAAGATACTTTGGGGGCGTCCACAAATTACGCTTGCACTATTCGGTACAAAAACGTGATCCCTACGGGAGCGGGAGGGAAGTTCTCACTCCTTCAAACAATCCCCTCCCTCTTTTGGAAAGTTAATTTATAGACGCCCCTTGGAATGATAGTACCATGTATAATGTATACAGGGTACTTTGTGTGTACAATGATGGGACGAACTACAGACGAGATAAGTGATGTCAAACTGGAATAAAATATGGAAATTCTCTCTGCCGTCTAGATTCAAAATTCGAGATATTAAAGTAAAAAGCGGGAGTGAAAGGGAAAATGGAAAAGGGAAGTGCGGGAGCTCAAAGTACGAGGACCAGCGTCGCCCAAAAGCACACTAAACGAGACTCCACTAAAAAGCAAAGGCAAACGGAAAATCCGACTCAAACAGACAAAGAGCTTCGCTTTCTTTCACTTTGGATCTTCGCAAATATTAAGTCAGTCGCTTTCGTTCGGGACTAGTCTTTCAAAAACGGATCAAAGGTATAAGTTTCCTAATATTTTATAACCTCAATAGCAAAACAGGATGTAAGCTTTTTCAAATAATGTTTTACCCTTTACATAAAAAGCATTATTTGAAAGCAAATGAAATATCCGCATTTTCCATTCGTTTTTAACACAAGTTGGAAGTTGATACCAGTACTCAAAATTATCTGTACGCCTTTAACCTCGAGGAAGCAAATAAAATATTAGCAATAAAATAAACCCAAGACCCTTTGGATGACTTAATAACTGACAGGCCCCTTTCTCTGTGTTTTCTAGCTATCCTGGATAAATTGTGAATTGCCGGAGATTCTCTGGATTTTCTTGGGACAAAAGGGAGGGAAAGATATTAAAATTCCAGCGTTCATTTTCATTTTCCACCACACCACACCACATCATCCATTATTTTATTTTTCATCTTTTCCCATCTTTCCCCGAAATTCTAGAATCTACAACTCTCATCTCGAACCATCCAAAACCCGGACCCGCAGAATGCAGTCTACATCCATGCACGTGTAATGCACTATAGCGAGACTGGCAGACATTTATATATATTATTAGTTTCTACTAATATGTCTATAAGGATCGCCATCTTTCACCAGAGGCCAGGCAGCAACGTGACATTTGACATTTTCATGGCCTACCAAATATTCCCGAATATCCGATTCTCCGAATTTCCTCCAATAACCGAATATCATTTATTCTCTCTTTTCTACTCCACGGGGCTGCACTTCGCACCTCCTTAAATACAAATACAAGTATCTGCAACTAAAGGTATGTGCCCCATTACATTTTCATGGCTCCATTTACGACGTCTGTACTTTATACATACGAGATTCCAAAGTGTGTCAAATATTTCTGTCATCCCTGCACTTCTCTCTTTACCTTTTCTCCACCCTTTACTGCTGGCAGACATTTAATTTGATCGCTTCTGTAATTAGCAAAAGTCCCAGAATATAATTTCCCAGAAAATTAATAATGCTGCTAAATTGAAATTAAAATGAGATGACGCTCTAGCTACTTGGACCTACCCCGTTAAGTATGTTATGTATCAGTAGAATTATTTCCGGCGCCATGCACACTTTGTCAACAGCACTTTATTAAAGCTATAAATACGTTACTAAGCAAATGTCTAATATAATACACTTTCACAAGTTACACTATTCTTTTTATGATCATTTAAAAAAATTTAATTCCCGAAAATTCCGAAAATAATTTAATTAATAAAAGCACTTTAAAAATGCGTCTACAGTCTCTCGTTCAAAGAATGTTTATGACACAAATTATGTAGAAACGTAGGTACGTATGCATATACGTTGTTGCATTTTAAAATGTTAGTTTTAAATAATTTGTAATTAATGAAAATAGCTTGCGTGATCGTATTGGAAAGGAAGCTATCCTTTACTTAGTTTAGTTCCCAAGATATTTTTGGTTTGCTTTTGCTGTATTCTTGCCTTGCTCTATTTTAAGGTTGCAGAGTGCTAATGGAAAAGACCAGCACTATGCTTTGAAATATTCTAAAATTGAATTACTAAATAAATACATATCCCTTAATACAAATGCAAATGTATAGTTAAATTATTACCCGAAAGTTTCAAAAATATGGAGATGGGAGGGAAAGATGAAAACTACTACTGCCTACAGATATTTTGTCTTTAGCGTGGGATTGGGAGGCGAGAAGCTGGGACTGACTTTGGATTTGGAATTTAAATTTGGAAATGAAATTTGAATTTCGAGTCCCAAAGCTCAAACCGAAGTGAACATGAAGACCTAATGGTTCGGTTTGAGTTTGTTCTGCCGGTCCTGCCCCGGGACATATTTCATTCCATTTCATAATCAGATTACAATTTCGAATTCGGATTTCGATCTGCGCCCAATTTTCCCTTAGTTTTCAACTTTCAGCCTCGGCTCTCTTTTCAGAGACTGAAGGGTCTTGGAAATTATCACTTTTGGGCAAAATACTTGTTCCGGGTCACCCTACAGACGCTTTTACTTTTCGTCATAATTCCAGTTGGCATGGCAGTTGGCACACTTTCTGAAAACGGGAAGATGAAAATACCAAAGAATTTCGTATCCTTATTTTACAAAAATAAATTTTCGTAGAACTCTACGTGAATACGTGAATACTAACTCTCTACGTGAATTGTAGTGACGTAACATCTGTGAGGCTCCATGAGACTGGGGCTGAATTAATATTGATGGGAGATGAGATGGGAGAGACTGATAATAACGTTGATACTGATATAACTAAACCTGGAAAATCCGAAATTTAAATGTAAATTCCAAATTCATATTACTTAGCGTATGTAAATATCAACATGCCAGGAAAGAAGAGACGATCTAATGGTATCAAGGCTGTCTCAAGGGGCCTGGCATATGTGACTTCGTAGCCTTAACCTTTTCACAAATGGGGAACTATGGAATGCTGAACAAAGATGTGTTTATTCGTCAAATTAACTTAAGCTACGGTTACTAATACCAGTTTTAGAAAGGCAAAACCACGAAATAACCATTTTCGAAAAGATGTAAAACAAGATTTATTATATTAACCTCTTTGAACCTGGGAAACCATGGAAAGAATGCTTTATAAAAATGGTTATTCTCCATATTATCTTTTTCAAGAAAGTCAAAACAAGAAATTAACTTTTGAAAAAACATTCAAAAACTAGTAACTATCATTTTCAAAAAGGCCAAAACTAGAAACTGTCGTTTTCAAAACGGTAAAAACAAGAAATTAACTTTTTTTAAAAGCACTCCGAACTATGAATTAACAGTTTTAAAAAGGTCAAAATTATGACTTAACACTTTCAAAAAGGTCAAAATTATGAATTAATACTTTCAAAAAGGTCAAAACTATGAATTAACACTTTCAAAAAGGTCGAAAACTAGAAATTAGCTTTTTCAAAAAGGTCAAAAGTGTAAATAACCAATTTTAAAAGGATGTTAAATAGGCATTATTACCGTTTCGAAAAGGTTAACGGACCTACTAGGTCCTTATGCATACGAAAAGTGAAATTGGAATAAATTGAGTTATTGATGGACGTGATGTATGCAGAGCCCCTGAGTCTCAAGTTGGGTAAGATCCGTGTAAAATGTTACGAGCTGCATCTCCCGCTTTTATTTCCACCGCAATCCCAACTACGATCGCGATGACTGTAACTGTAGCCTCACTCCAACGTGTATTTGCAAGTTAAGGCTAAACCCCTGATACCCGGGTATTATTATTTTAAATATATGCATGGCGCAGTAATGCAGTGTAGATGTAGAAAAGTGATAGATTATGATGGCTCCATAGTCGTTGCTTACGTTCTTTAAGTGTCTCACACTGTCTGGGCTCTAATTCCAATTCCAGGCTAACCACCCACAGGAACACCTCACATATTACCAAACACCAAAATGTCTTGAGCGAGAGCAAAACGTTACTTTACGTTAGTGTCAATATTTTGCAGAATTTGCAAGTATGTGTCAGTATTGCCAAAATATCACCGAGTGTATGGACCTACCTAGGTCAAATCGCTCGTAACAATGAATAAAATTATTATTATTATTGCCAAAATATTTGTCCCTTTTAAAAACTTAAAAGCCTTCAAATTCTCCTGACAGGCGTTAAACCTTTTGACTATTTTACGCTCTTTTTGACATTTTTAACCTTTTC
>JAQFZC010006697.1:0-12177 GCA_034695205.1 Dicyrtoma fusca
GACAGAGGGAAGTCAAAATACTCTCTAGTCAGAATACATGCAATATTGACACACGAATTCAGTTATAAAACTGTGGATTGTGAAGTGTGCTGTGTGCAGACTGTCTACATTCTAAAAGGTCTCGAATAAGGTTGGCTGGATGATATTTCTTGGACTAAAAAGTAATTTCTACTGACACTCGAATAAGTGCTGCGAGTCTAAGGAAATATTTCATGAAGGACTATTTACGATCGTCCATGTTACAAAATATGCATATAGCTCACAAGTTTAATAGCTCCTACTGCAGAGACAATAATCAAGATTTTTTGAAAAGGAAGCATTTAAATTACGCTCTCTCGTATGCATGAAAGGTATAAAGTGAAGTTATGAAATTAAAAGTCACTAGAGTATAGGAGTACTTTTGTATAATCCGGAGATAAGGGAGTTTCATGATAGTTTAGTACATATAGTTGCATGCGTGCCTGGAACAAAGTTTTGAAGGAATTATTTTATGGTGTAAAATGTAAACTTTCATTTTTTCGGCTTTTATGCGAGACTAGCTGAGTGAAGTTATTAGGAGGAAGGAAGAGAAAGCGAGAAAAAAGTAAGACAGAGAATCAAAGTTATGAGAAGCTGGAGGAAAGACACGAAAGCAACTCCGGTACATATTGGATGATGGGTATAAAATACTGACGGGATGAAAAGGTAAAAAAAAAAGAAAAAAAAAGTATAAAAGACTGTGCAGGTTAACCATAAAAAATATGGCTGTGTATGCGATGAGCGCCGTTTCATAAAACTCGTAAAAGGCATTGGAGTTGGAGAGGTGGAGGAGAGCTTTGAAGGGAAAATTGAAAAATATAAAATTGAGCCTGGGCTGGAATTCCCAGGCGTGAAATTTGCTCAGTTTCCTCAATTTTTCTCTTCGTGAATTTTTGCAAGAGTTCCAATGCCACTTCTACCTTCTCTCCGGGGACATTTGAATTTCATCAGTGAGCTTCATGATCTTCAATTATTCATCGCTCTCTCGTCCGTACGTTCCTATCCTCACCCAGGCGCCTACTCAACCCTTTTTCTATTCTCCTAAACTGGAAATTATTACCCTTATATCCTAGACCTAATCGAATCCATCCACTTCGCCCTCGTCGACTTACTGCCCAATCTTCTAAGTGAACCAATTTGTTCAACATTTCTCTACTTGGAGCAACACTCCACACACAAGAGTGTTTTGACTCTCGGATTTTTTTTTTCATTATTCGGTGATAAATGCTTCTTGACTCTTTTATCAGATTCCCAATGTTACTTCGCACCTCATCAATTATAACTCGTCCAGTCACCAGTGAATTCCTCTCAAACGACACCCAGCCCCGAAGAATATAACTGAGGGATTTTATTTCAGCTGGACTGCTCACACTTCGATTTTCACTTCCATTTTTCATTCAAATCCAATTTCACTAAAAAAGATCAAACGTAATCAAATGAGTAGACGCTCTTTATACATACGCCTACGGTGCAATACTATCACCTGCATGCAATCTGTGATTTGTTAGACTGAAAATGGAATTAGCTGGAATGTCAATGAAGAAAACACAGTCTACTAATCACTTCGGATACTATTTCAAAAATTAAACGAAATTCATCTCACATGCATCGATCCTCGAAGCTCCAGAGTTTCGGTTGAGCCAGCACACTTTTTTCATCTGCTTCTCCTTTATGACGAACTGTAATGACGCAGACTTGGTCACAATGATGAGGTACTTATTCAAAGATGAGACAAATGGACGAAGCAAGAAAAAAACAGCCTTAAAATAATACGGTGATTTGAACCATTTCCAAAAATGACACATATTGTGGGCATTAGAAGTAACCATTATATGAGGGACATAAACCGTGTATTTAAAGTTGAAGAATTCTGGTGGAATCGCTTGGAAGCGACCGCAATGGTATGCGGTGGAAGCGGCAGAGATAATAGAGTGAGACACGCCTGCAAGCCTCCTCTCTCCATCCTCACAAACACTCACACACTCCCATAAACTTTACAACTCTGGAAAATAAATCCGTTTAAGAGGATGACTTCTTTCGACCCATAATAACTTTATTGCCCGTTGTTTTCTTCGCCTCCTTTTTAACGTCCTCAATCAGGCGCACAAGAAATCAATTACCATTTCCGTAGCTTAATTGTATTCTGTATTGGATCCTACTATTCCTCACATCTCGGTTTATATCCATAATTGCAGCTTAAAATATGGTCAGTTAGCTTTTTTGTTGCGTATAGCTGCGTATATACATAGGTACTTTATATCACAATGACAAAACTTACGTACTTGGGATACGAATCTATACGATGATCATTGCACATGCTCGTAATTCAGTACAAAATCACTTTTTACAGCCTTTAACTTCAACTCCATATATCTGTGGACTCAAAATCCTGTTTCTTTTTTCAGTAGCTGTGTAAACGAAATTTTATTTTGGCGATTCGATTATCTATAGTTTGCAACTTGGAACTGCTCAAGAAGTAATTTTCAGCTAGGCGTATAAAATAATACAAAATATGATTTCCGCTGGCGTCTCTATCATTATTTTCCTGGTTCTTTGACATTACTACATGTGAGTATGAAGACCAAGACCAGGTGCTGGAAAATAAGTAAATGGAACTGCGGAATTTAGCTGGTACTTGTAAAGTAGCTACCTACAGGCATGTGAAATATGGCACGCAGAAAATCTTGTAATGCGTGTGTGAGTCTGAACTAACTTACCTACCAACGAAAGAAATTCGGAGGATTTATAAAGTATGTAGCCATAGTTCATATGGCAACCGGCAGCCAGGTATTCTACATGTCTGTACGTAAGAGCCTATGAAATATTTTGTAACTAGAACAGCTAGCAATAAGTTTGTTTGTTTTAAGGGAGATGCCAGTATCTTATGTGTATAGAATGCAAAAATGTATGTATATATTAGTACTGCGTTTAATGCATAATTCCGAGTGGAGTTACATACAGAGTATTTTTACCATATTTGTCATGGTTGTTGTGCAAACAAGAGGAGATGCGAGTGCGGATGAGTAAGTGGGAGGAAGGAAGGAGAGAGAGATGAGTGGGAAAAGTAGCTCGAGCCGAATGAATAGAGTTCCAGGATAGAAGGAGGAGGTAACCAAAATTTTTATATTGACTACATATACGTGAAGCCCAGCAGAGCCCAGCAGTTCATTTTATGTTCGTAAGCCTGCTGGGTAGCGAGAGAGAGAGAGAGAGGAAAAGTTGGAGTGGGTATCCAGAGAGAGTAATAAAACCCTTTGGGTCGGATTAAAAGAAGAGTTGTATCGTTGATGCTCACTCACTAGTTCTCCCCCTGAACGTCTCATCATAAAATAATCAGAAGGCGCTTTAAAAAATCACTTTCCGAAACATTTTATTTCAATCATCCATCATAGCCAATTAAGATTCAATTAACACTCTCTTATATTCTCCAAGGATTTTCCACTGTTTGGACGTACATAGGAGAGTATAGCTAATCCTGATCGTTTCCAGGGCAAGCTGTTAAATCACAACAACTGCTCAAAAAAGTAACTACAAGCTCCCGATCCCGATGCCATGACAAAAGCGTGGTGCACCAGCTCAATCCACTCAACTCGAGATGTAATACAAAACACACCATCCACCTTTTTAAGCTTAAAAGCCTCTATAAACGTACATTTCCTACTATAGATAATATTATTTGTTACACGCACCTTTTTTTATATTGAACCTGTATATTGTATCATTGCGTACATGAATTAATTATGCCAGTCACTACTGGAGCTGATATAGATATTAGAGTGTGACGTGTCGTGGGTTGTAAAGAGGTACCATGGCCCTTATAATTTCCCTTAACGATAAGTTGAGCTAATTGCATGGCTGATAATTCTCTCTTCTAACTGTGTATAGGCATAAGTGAATAATGTTTTATAAGATAGCAGAGTGACTTAATGCTTGACTTATGTCCATTGAGAATAAATTAGAGCTTATTTATGATGCAAACAAAACTGGCTCGGATTGAAACTCTGGGTATAATTTGAAATTACATTTGCAGGATGTTTTTATTGGAAATTTTTCACTGGAGGGCAATAAAACGTAATGCAATCTATGAGTACCAATTATTACAGTGTCATAAAATGTACGGAATGATCCACTACAAAAATATTTCTACATATTGCAATCAAATTTAAAACATTTAAAAAAAACTAAAAAATACTGTACATAATTGTAGTATTAAACAAGAGGAAACGACAGGTTGACCAAGGGGAGATGAAGACCAGTAAGGAGTATACGGCTAATTGAGGAATTAGCAGTATGGGTAGTTGGGGCAGGCAGCTGGGTGAACGCCTGGTGGGTATTGGTGGTTGAATCTGTCAAAGATGTAACCAGCGGGGGCTCCAAGACCGGCAGTGTTGCAGAATGGGTAGTTGGGGCAAGTGGATGGGTGAACTCCGGCTGGGTATCTGGAGAAAATAAATGAGAAATAAAATCAAATTTATGAATTTTTGATTCATTTTATAAATTATTATAAAAATTTACTAATTTTAATCTTGCGTACCTTTCTTGAGCGAAGCAGACGGTGGCAACGACGGCCAAGAGCTATAGAAAAATTAAAATGTGAATTTTCAAATAAAGTGAACATATATTTCAAAAATAACAATGGAATTATGAATTAAAAGTTGATTTAGAAAATTACTATCAAAAACTTACCAAGATGACAAGGAGAGCCTTAGACATTTTGGCGAGGGTTGTTTGTTGAAGATTGGATGAGTGTTTGAATGATTGAACAGTGAGAGGAAGATGTGTAATGATGTTGAGGGTGACAAGCTCCCTATTTATATTGGAGAGCAATCCCATCAGTTGTTATTGATTGAGAAAGAGAAAAAAAGAAGCGTATATACAGTTTATTGACAATGACTTAAGTAACTAGATCACTTCCTGAAATTTCCTGTGATTCTGTGCGTCTCTCCCACCTTAAAACAGTTTGCATTTTCCCAACATTAATGATTCAAGGTGACCCACACTCAGAGGGAACTGCATATCTATCCCTCTCTCGCTCTTATATGACCAAATCCCACATCTAGTAATTAGTTTCATCACAGTTCATATTTTGTTTTGCATAATTTTGAGTTAGTATCTTAGGAATAATCAATTAATTTTTTTGTGTTTTAATTTCTTTGTTAATATGCTCTCTTATCTTAGATCGGAATATCAATTTATCCTATTTTTTTGTTGGTCCTTAAAATACACATACACATACAAATACAAATACGTCTGATTCTATTATTCTATGTTGATACAGTTTATTATTCATTAGTTGTGTATGCTCCACACAGAAAAAAAACTATTCCATTCTTGTTCGCTGCTCAAGAATTTGTAATCTTGCTCTGTCACTATGGCTCAAAGACATGCAATAACAACTTTTGACTATCGGAAGCAAAAACGATCGGCTTAATTTGCTAAGAGATTATACAAGTATGTAAGTACAGGTATTTATATGCACTCCAGATTGATCCAGTAAATGGTAGAGAGAGAGAGAGAGAGATCCAAGAATACAACATATAGTTACTACATGTACATATGTACGAGCTTGCATTGCAACGATGGGCTAGGCAACTAGGCTGAGTCGACCTTGCCACTGAGTTGAAACAATGAATACAAATACAGAGATGAGAGAGACTTCTTGTGGGTTTTGGCTTTTGGGATTCAAATGATTTTTATCTTCAATCTTGTCCATTGTTTAAAGCACATGGTCAATTTTCCAGCGTCAAAAGCTACTCCTCATACACCCATTTATTATCGAGTACCATTATTATTTTGTGGATTGGACAGATGCTAGATGTGCTGAATTGACCAAAATAGAAAAAAAGTAGAAATATGCAGTAATAATTGCCTTGCAGAGATACCTACATACGTGTCAGGCATAATCAAATAAATCAGTCTTGTGATGTTCTGATGCAATTCCTGAAGGACCCGGCAGTTATTAATTATGCGTATTGTAAATTACTTTGACTATAATTTGTTAAGCTGTCTGTACCTGTACCAGGTGCTAGGACCAGTAACTACATATGATTATGCATACCTACTTACACTCACTAGTCAGTAGTCAGTCAGAAAACGTATTTACATATTTACATAAGCTATGTAGCTGTCTGTACTAAGGTGTGACTGGTAATATATTTTACGTTTTTTACACTTTGCTTCATGTCGACAAGCATTAGGACTCATTTAATTGGCATTATTTGATTTGCATTAAATTATGGCACTGAGCCAATTATGCGGATGCATTGATGGCTATACCTGTCAAGTCAACATTGAAATGATAAAATTCGCGTGTTTATACAAAAGTATCACTAAAAACGAATAAATATGCATTATACTTTAACGATTAAACGTACAAAAATGTTGCATATTCTTAAAGTTTTCAAAAACTTAAACTTATCATGGTTTTCCTTTATCAGGTTAACGATGGCGTATTGGTTTTTTTTTATCTCTGTGGGAAAACATTCAAGCTTGTAAAACTTCATCTTTATTACACTAAAAATTAAAAATGGAGCAACTATATTCTTTCCTTCTAGAATCAAACATAAACACATACCTATACCTAGGTACTTAATGGCGTTGTAGGAAATAATCCAAGAAAATGGTTTATACCATGCATTTTTAATGCGAGGATTATTACAAACGTCTGAGGATGCAATGGCTGTAAAATTGGTTGAAAAGGCTTAAAATCGATTACAAAGTTTCTGTATGTTGACAAAAATTGTGTGTAAGACATAACATACAGATCTCAGTTGATGATGCAAAAACCAACATTAACTTACTAAAATGGCGAATGGTACAGCACACTCCGTATTCAAGTGCATGAAGATTCACGTAGTAAGTATCAATAAATGTATCATCCATTAACTACTATGTACTTACCTACATTTGAAATGGGAAGATTCTGTTTGTATGGTTTAATGAGCCTATTTGGCGTTTGTGAAATGGATCGAATCTAGTAGTTAGTTCATGTTTATCATTCACCATAAATTTTTATGACAACAATCAAACAACTCATATGTCTAGGTATATAATTATGCAAAATGCAAGTATGTACATCCCTACATACCTAGTTAACCTGCATTATTTCTTGTCGGTAACCATTAATGAGGCAAGAGCGGAAAATGTATGTAACTGTCAGAAAGTGTGTTTTCCAGCAGTTAACAACTTGAGCGAGTAGCATTAGCATTACTAATAGCTATTCAATGTCAACAATTAAAATCTACACAACCTATAGTTACGAGGCTTCCCACCAACTTGTGTGTGTGTGTTGGCAAAAAACTGGACACATTTTTCTCCAGCTTTAAAAATCGAAAGTATAAAGGAATTCCATCTTAGAGGTGGTCAGGGTATGACATGAGTGTGTCATAATATAGTGTTAAAGCATGGAGAGATGGTGAGGTTGTTTTTGTGTCGCTCTCGTTGCCAGCGGCGGATCTTGTATCTGTCGTTGTTGCCGTCATGTTGGTGGCACCCTTGGGTGAGGTCTCTCTATATTTCGTTTTCCTTTTCGTTTTCGTTTTCGTAGGTCAGAAGAAGAAGTAATATGTGGGGGCAGACGGAGATGATACTTTGATACTTAGACCCACCACAAAAGTCTCTCGGAAGTCATTAGTGTGGACTGACCAGACCCTAGGCACCCTTTTAGACACTTAGCCACGCGATGAGGCACTGAAAATAAGCGTAATAAACAGACGACAGGTCCAACCATCCACAGATACGACCCATCAACATCAACAACTTTGTCCACTTTACTTCTTCTTTTATCTGTGATCTGTTCAGGGCTTAGAGGAACGTACGTACCTACGTAAATATCACATTCAATCTCAAATCTCAATGATAGGTTTTGGACGAGTCAACTGTATGTTGTGGTGCTGGAGTTGCAATGCAATTGTTGAAGGCACTGCAATAAAGGCTGGGTGTCGACGATTGAGTCCACTTGGGTATGATTGCCATGCTGTGTGTATTTCAAATCTGGGAGGACCAGGACAGGAGAGACTGTGGGTGTCTTGCGTCTTGTTTTTCTCTGTGGATGAAGTTATAGACACCAGGAATTTCCCTCAGTGTCCGTCCGTAGGTAAAGTATGGAATATCTTTAGCACTACTCTTGGGCTTCCCTCCTAATTCAGATATACAGTATGAATTGATTCATTTGCCCTCGGATCTCCCTATAAGCAGGGACATTTAGTAGTATCTCAATAGTCAGTTTGAAAACGAAAACAACAGTTTTATTCGGGTCTTTTCAGAATGTCAGCTTCAGCTTTAGTGAGCTATTATATACATAGTGGGCTATAGTAGTTTTTCGAGGTCACCTAATCTTTAGGAAGTAGACTACGCATTCAATATAATTCCGACGAATTTGATTTTATTACATCCTTATGAATCATCCGTGAAATGGGAGCACCAGGGATTGGATGGGTGTTTGTGTTTTCGTGTAATGTTGTAGTAGCCCTACGGTTTCCGTAGGCCTGGGTGTCTTTCTAAAGAATTGTAGGACAGTTAATTGAGCCGTTAACAAGGAATCCATCAAAAATTCCTACTCTTCATTCAATGTGCTGCCACTGCCGTATTTGTAGGGCAGGTCACTGAGAATTTATTATCAATTTGAGGCTTTACTGGTACACCCAACAGGTTGGATATAAACCACGTTTGCGTTAAGTTATGGCTACCACCTAATTCTGGTATCATTTTATTGACAGGATCCATGCTCACTTCAAGGAAGCAAAGGACACACGGACCTTTTAAACCGTTTTTATTGGTCAGCAAAGTACAACTAAAAGTTGAAATGCGAGTGTGTTTACAATTACACGCAATAGTACGGGGTGCGAGGAGGCGGTGGAAGTCTGTTGTTTGATGGGTGAGATACTACACGTGCGTATAATTTATAACTATGGAATAATTTGAAGCACAAAATGATTTGTCTACCATGATTTGGCACCAACACAAATTATGTAAATTTAAATTTATAGCTCACACATTGTGTACAATTTGTTTGGAGTAAAATTGAAAAAAAAAACTATGTAGTGAATTTTGAACGAGAGAATAATCTTGAAGAGGTATTACGCTAATGTCGTAAAGCTTAGCTTAGCTGTTTTTGTACTCTTTGAATCATACGTAAAGTAGACTTGAACCTAAAATAAGGAACCATAGCAAGGAAAATTTTTTATTTGAGAATTCGTCAAATAATTTATCAGTCATCAGAATCATGAGCAAGAACGTTTGCAGATTATTTTACTCATTTTTACTATCTCCCTTCAAATACACACCCACGTATAAAAATACAAATGATAAAAGACCATTTGCTTGGCTTTACTTACTATGTCGTCATGAAATTTCTCATTAGTTTAGATTTCTGCACTGGAAAGTAAGTACACTTGGCAATAATTCAAATAATAATAATATTCCATGAAGATAAATTCACACAATCAATCTCTCTGAGCATACATATTGTACATTGGCATCTTAATATCAAGAGAGAAAAAAGTGACTAAAAATATAAGCGACAAAAAATTGTATTCAATTTTTGTTTAAATCGAAACACTGTATAACCCTCACTAGACGCCAAGTGTTAAGTAGACGAGTGAAATAATGTAAAATGATTTTAAAATCAAAAAAACAGTTTTAAAGGCTGAACATGGCATTCAATCGTATCACAACAATGTTAAATAAAATAGTAAAGGTAAGAGCAGCCTTTGTATCGCATCCAGCGGATGTTGGCTTCTTTTTCTTGTCACCTCCGGGACCCTTCGTTGGAGTTTTGCGTCTCTTGTTCTCCTCGACTGCCAAGGCATAGTTGATGGACTGCATGAGTGGATATTTAGGACCACCACAAACACCGAGGAAATCATCTGTGTCCATTGACCATACCATGGCTCCCCTTAGACCTCGGGCTACAGCATATTCAACCTGCAATAAATGACAAAAACGATAGTTAATTACTTTTACTTAACGATGCTTTCAATAAATTATAATTAGTAAGAAGATGCAGTAAAGTACTCCAAAGAAATGAATTCTCCATTCGGCACTTCTTTTAATGCTTCGAACTGCACTCTGTGATTCCCAATTGGAACTACCGCTTTTACATTGCAGTAGAGGGACCTTATGAGTAAAAAGTAGTCGTTCTACCATCTGCAGCTAGGTTGGTACCAAAGCTTTAATAATTTTTCTTAAATTGAACAAATTCGATTTTAAATTATTTTAAGGTCACCCAAAAGCGTTAAAAGCATAATTAATGCCAAAAGAGTGGGTTACCAGGTTTCTATAGCACACATCTTTCACTTAATCGAAAAATCACTTGTATTAGTGCTAGAAAGTATTAGAAATAGAAACTAAATTTTTTCAAAACAGATTTCAAACAAAAATTATGAAAAGCTTCTCCATAGGCAGATAGTTTAAAGCAAAAGTAAAACAAGGTATTTTTCAAAATTACTAAGACCATTTTTTTTTCAGAAAGAACTTTTGAAAGGAACCATTAAAAACTATTTGGCAAAATTTTTAAGGCGCAGACTGTGAAAGTACTAAAGTGACTGCTGAATGTACCAAAAACCAATACATTTGGATAAAGTCAATAAAAAACGTCAAATGTGTAGGTCGGAACAATCTCACTGGTTGCTTTAACGCAACAATGGGATAAGTGAATCCTACAAAACGCAAAAAGTTAATACATTATCACTATCACTATCATCAATGCAAATCCTCGTGCGGGTACAGAATAAGTTTCAAAGTTCGAATTTGGTACCTACATTGTTAACACGGTTCACCCGCAAACGGAACTAGTCAGATTTTGAAGCTAATTCGTTTCCCATTTTATTCATTTACTAATTATTTGTAATGCAAGCAAAAAATTCAAATAACACTCAAAATTCGTGTTAATCAGTTTGCTCACTAAAATTCTGATTCTCAAGTGCATAATAAAGCATTCTGGGCTTTCAAAAAGCATAATATCGAATTTTAAAAGGGCTATAAAGCATAATATCGGGTTTTGAAAGCATAATCAGTGTTTATTAAAAGCATAATTTGGGTTACCTTAATTATTTATGGTGCATATCGAGCGCTAAGAGGCAAAATGACGCGTATCCCGCTTACTTTTTAAGGGAATTGGTTACGCGATCTTTTGACTTTTTAACACTCAACATTCATTTTTTGGCTACTACTTTATTAACCGTATGTAAGTTACAAATACTTATTAGACACAAGACACAACACCATTTGAAAAAAGCCGCATTTAAAAGTTGTGGTCAACAGAAATTGATAATTTTTTTTAAAAATTAGATGTAATCGTAATGTTTTGAAAGTGCAAGTTTAAAAACTCACTTTTTAAAGAACATTTTGAAAATGTGAACTTTTTAAAGACGGGTATGTAAATAATTTATCTAATTTAAAAGCTCAAATTGAAAACAATTACCTTTATAAAAACGCTTTCAAAGAAGTTAAATTTAAAAAGCCATTTAGCATACGACATTAAATTTCGATATTCTGGTATTAACTGAACTATGGCCGACAAGGACTAATAGCTAGATATATACACCCCTGCACTTAAAACAGACAAAAGTTAATGCAAAAAATACCGTTTTTGGTTAGGCAAATTATTAATTACTGCTGACTAACGAATTTGGAATCATGCAGTAATTAAATTCTAAGATGATATTAAACTATTGTTTAACTACATATAGTTCGGTAGGTACATATAGTTAAACCACACATAATGTACCTAGGTACATTATTATCCATATTATTATTGTATTATATAAATACTGACATAATAAGTTGCTCCCCACTCATTATTAACACTTCAAACAATTCAGTACAATAGCAGATACCCTCTATCACATGCATCTATTTCGAACGAATCCATTTCTGCTAGTTATGAACTCATCATGCAGAAGGAGTTTTGATGGTTGTGAGAACAGGTCATTCATAAAGATGTTAGGGAATTAGCATGTAGATAAAATGCATCATTGATCCTTAGAATGAGTTCATAACAATCAGAAATGGATTCACTTTTTGGAATTATGATGGGCTCCAAATGATTATTGGTAGTGTAGTTTGGTTATAACTCGGATAGTACCTTTTGATACAAACTTTCAGGGTTGTCAAAGCTCATCCATTTGGCACCGTTTCGCATGTAAGGAACCCTGGCAT